>JAJVSH010000020.1:385479-471375 GCA_021460005.1 Tetramorium alpestre | reverse complement strand
AAAAGAGAAGAAATGTAGAACATATCTTGGAGTATATATCTGAAAAAGTGTCGATACTTTTTATTTAACATCGAAAACGTCGATAGACAACCCTAATTGAAAGGCTTCGGTGAGGTGAAAAGAGAGTTGAACGTTTCGCTCTAATCGAATCGATTCTCGCAAACGGTAACTGCCGCGTGTTCGCGATGTCGCCAACCACGTGACCGCATATAGGCCATCGAAACATTCAAGGTCTTTCATCGACAATAACCCGTGATAATTCTGAGTAACAAAACGATCGGAACTTCCCACAGCAATAATGAACGATAACTTCGAAGTACTCAATTTTTCAATTATGTTAATTACCAGCAGTTATCATCGCCGGCAATTTGCAATTCCGAGGATATTCGAGCCGATATTCGGTATCAGTTTCGATAAATATTAAAAACAACTTCTGATCGCGAAAAAGTTGTACGGTTGCTTCTTGAAAAGAGAAAAGCGGCGTTTTCATATTCAAGCTTTTCCTCTTCAAAGCAATTGACAGGCATGACAGCTTCGGGAAGGAAATACAGAAGTTTATGAAGCCGCCGCGTTCCAAGTTTCAAGCATACGGTAGTTTCGCGATATATTAAAGATTCAGAAAAGACTGATGTAAGTATATATCTTTTATTCGCCCGGTTCTATAAAGACGCGATTGTAACGCTCGCGCGCGTATATTTACGCACGTCTTTGAAGCCGAAGGTCCAAACGGCATATAGCAAATTCAATGTTCTCCGATCGCTGATGCGGCATTCCTTTATTCATTAAGAAGCCGACTGTGTTTCGCGATTTCGGCGCGATGAAAATTTGGCCGCACAACCGACGCGAACCGCGCGGAACTCGTCATCGCTTTCGCGCCGTTCTTCTTCCTATGCTATGTCGTCGTCGTATTACGCCGTACTCGCGCTCTCCACCCTACTCGCGCGCGGTAGTCCGCAGACACGCACGAGCGTCGGTTACGTGTGCGCCACGGCCGCTTTTATCGCGGCACGCATATACGCGTATACGCACGCACTCACACGTGCGTCGCGCGTCTCGCGTCGGCCCCGGTACAGCGCCACCCCGAATACCGGATGTGACGACACTCGCGCACTTGGCCCGACGCACTCTCGAGATGTCTCCCCTGTCCCCTTCGTTCCCCCCTTTTTCGCGTTTCTCGCTCGGTCGGCGCGGTTCGCTTCGAGAACGCACTTTCCCTCCCTCCCTCTCTCATCGCGTTCTCTCTCTCTTTCTCTCTCTCTCTCTCTCTTCGGTTCCCTTCAGCGGCCCACCGTCGTCGACCCGTTATTTACTCTCGTAGTTCTGGCGATGGCCAGTCGCGGCGTTCCCGGCACGCTTGCGTCGCATCTCCTCGGGCCGTTCCGTCGACGCGCGCGCGGCATGGCGCGGCATGGCGCGGCGTCCGCGCTCGCGGCACAGTCCCACGCGGCTTCTCGCGCGTGTCTACTACCATACATTCGCCGCCGCGCATTACGTACGTACGCATTCGCGCACGCGCGCGCGTTCACGTACGCACGCACGCACGCCTGCCTTCTCCTTTTTCTTTCCTTCAACGTCTCGCATTTATCTCGCGCTAGTTCGCGACGTGGTTCCGCGATCGCAATGACAATGCAACAACAGCGACGACGACAACGGCGACGAGGATGACGGCGGTATCGAGTCGTTGTCTGAGCCGAGGATAGATGATGCACGCACGCGACGGGAAGGAGAGAGACGGCGAAAGAAAGAGAAAACGAGATACATACTCGCGCGGCCATTTTACCGCGCGCGGTGCGCTAAGCCGGGCCACCCAGTGTGCGCGACGAGAGAGACCGCGACGGCTGTGTGTGCCAGCGCCATCGTTGCTGCTGCCGCCGTCGTCGTCGTCGTCGTCGTCGTCGTGGTCGACGTCGTCATCGTCATCGCCGTCGTCGCCGCCGTCATCGTCGTCGTTACCGCTGCCGTTCTCTAGTCGACACGACGTGCGTCTGTCGGCTGCGCGCCTCGCTTCTGCGCACGCGAGTCCGGTCGCGTATCGCGCATTAGCCGCACTGTCGTTTTGCGTCTCTTGGCCGATCGCTCGTCCGCGCACGTCGAAATAAGTGAAAACACGTTGGCTACGTGGGGAAGGCGTGGGAGATCACGCGGCATGGATCGACCGGCGTGTCGCGCTGACATTCGCCGGGGGAGATCGCGTTTCCCGGTAAAAACGTGCGCAAACGGGACTTTGCTCCGAATATTGTCGCGACTTCGCGATGTGATACATCGTCGTGACGTTCGGGCGAGAACGCGCGCGCGCCCGCGAGGACGCGTGCCCGCGCGCGCGCGCGCGCGCGCAAAAAAAAGATGCCAGTCGTGGCACGGAGTGACCGCATCGAAGTGACGCACGATGACTGACTCGCGAGAGTTTACGAACGGGAGGATCGCCGTCGTCCAGAGAGAGCAGGGAGGACCGGGCAAAGGACACTGGAACACGCGAGAGGCAGAGGTGAGGAGCGCGAAGTCTATCCGAATCCGATTAGCGAGATGGGGAAAGAGAGAAAGGTAGGAAAGGGGCGAGCGAGCCGCGGTTAAGGTCCTCGCGTGCACGCGATTCAAACGCGCGACGCAATTCCGACGGCGCTCGCGCGACGAAGGTGCGCGAAAGCGAACGACCGCGGACTGCGAAGTTTTCCGCTCGACGTAGGGAGCAACCGCGTGACACGGAATCTGCGCAGTAGGTACGCCGCGGATTCGCAAGCGCCGACGTTGTCAGCGACGCCGCTCTCTCTTTCTCTTTCTCTCTTTCTCTCTCGAGATTCGAGCCAGAGAAACTCTCTTGTACAGCTCGAAAGAACAGCGAGCGCGAAGTCTTCACGCCGATAAATCCGTTCGTTTCGATTACGCAGCTCTAACTTTTAAAATGTATTCTCCAGATTTCTGGAGCAAAGAAGGATTAATAATTGCAAGCTACGAAAGGACTGGAGAGAATTGACTGTCCAATTATGTTTCAAGTAAAATGGAGTTCGATTCGGAAAGACCCTTTTTAAAGACGAAATCTACGAGGAAAGCAGACAAATGTTGCGGATAAAAATAAGCTCGGAGTCCTAGTATTCTCGTTGAATCACCAATAATTGAGTCACATTTTTATGAACTCGCATGCGATCAGAAATATATTTGACATGTAATAAGCGACAGCGTTAAATAAGTTTGAATGCCTCTGGCATTTCGCGTTTAAATTTTAATTCATTCTCCAGCACGAGGAATACATTTATATGAAAATCGATTCTAATTGCCCGTAAAATCATATCTGTTTTCCTCTCCGTTGCCTCTTGCGGAATATGTAATCCGCTTTTTCGCCCCTAAGATTTTTTCATCCGGCATTATCTTGATTAACGTCGACGCGGTTAATACCCCTTGATTCCACGATATTTTAAACTCTTCTAAACGCTTCTGCATGAGTCCGAAGGCACGCGGATCACGTCATGGGTACCCTCCACGTTCTCTGAACCGCCCTCTCTTTTCGCGCCCACGGAGCCCCTTGCTACTACGAATGATGTGGGCGTCGCTTACGTAATGCCCGACCGATAAGGTGGATAATGATAAGCGTCGTCGTCATCATCGCCGTAGTCGTAATCGCAGTTTCAGTTTTCGTCTCCGTCTTCATCTTCATCTCCATCTCCATCTTCGTCTCCGTCTCAATCGTCGTCATCGTTGTCGTCTTCGTCTTCGTCTTAGAGCGCGCCGCGGTTCCGTGCGAGCCGGCGGCGCCTCTCTATTTTCGAACATACGAGTCACACACTTCATTGTCGTCCACTGCTGCGACGCGACGTGACGCGACGCGTCCGAAAATGCCACCGGACCGATAAAAATGTCACGAGGTAACGAGTCAGCCGACCACGCGGTCGAACGCGCTTCTCGATTAGCCGTGAACACGGGAGACCGCCGTTATTCGCGCGATATTTGCTATTAAATCTGCTCCGTTTATCCAGAAGATAAACGATGCGCAAATATTCGTAAGATGTTTGCAAAGATATCTAAAAAGCATTCTAAATCTTTGAGATCCCTTATACGCCTTCTAGGCTTTTGTATTGTAAAAATGACACGCTCTCTTTAGTCTTTTTCCTTTGAAGTGGAAATGCATTCCTATCTTTTGACGCTATAATGTATAAATTTATAAAGCATGTTTCTACCATTTGAATTAAATGGAAAATTATTTCGATACATTTCGTGGAAAAATGGCTGAAAATCGAGGATTAGAAACTCATTACTCATATTATGAAATCTATTTCTTACATTAAAACTCTATCGAAATAAAATCTACATAAAATTACACGTTTAAGTTTTGTTATCTATTTATATTTTTATTTGTAAGATCTAATTGGTGTGGAAAATGTGTCACTTTTGACGTCTAGATTTTGAAAATTATTAAGTCTACATTTTGAAATTAGAATTTTTGTCTCTATTATATAATTTTTCAACTTTTCACGAAATAACTGGAACAACTTAAATTAATAGTACCTATACATTTTATCTATTTTCATCTACATTAATATTTAATAATATAAGTATATTATTATATATGTATACATATATAATAATGTAAGTATATTATTATATATGTATACATATAAATGTATTGAATTAGTATCACATATTAGACACTATAATCCATTATGCTAAAGAAAAACGATACAATAATTGACCGAAATGATGAAACAGTTGCGACCTGATTGGGATGAAACGGCAAACGTAATTCGAACTGGGCAGGGTTAGAGAACGTGAACAAATGGTGGTGTAGAGAAGATAGAATTAAATAGAAACGGTCCTCTCATCTGTCGGCATTCGCAGTATTCGAAAATCGGTTATTCCGACCGCGCCATTCGGCCGACATCGTCATCACCGGCACGGCGAAACTCCGGATGCGGAGATTCGACGGCTTGTATCGATCGTCGACGTTCACCAAAGTGAAGCGATGACGGCGACGGCGGGGTGACGGCGGATAAGCGAGAGTTCCTCTCCGAGCCGATGACCTCTGTCGTCCAAGGACGCGATTCCTGGAAGGTAAGGTCGCGTTTGCGAAATAACGGAGTTCTCCTTGGAGAACGGGACGGGCACTATCGATCTCTATCCCTCTTTCTCCGTCTATTTCTCTCTATCGCCCCCGCCACGCATCCCGAAATCTGCGAAATACTTCGTAACGTTTGCAGAGAGAAGAAGGTCAGGATATGAGAGATATCCATTATGTTCTCGACATGAAACTGGGTGTTTAATTCACGTGTACGTCCATCACACGTCTGTCATGTTTACTTGAATTTTATGCGCATTCCATAAATATAATTTACATTAAAACCGCTAAAGTTTTATAACATTGAAACAAATTAATTGAACAAATTAATTTTTGAAACGTCAGGATTGCATCTCGACAGCGAAATAGTTTTATATTGGCCTGTTTTTCTATACTTTTCTATTTCATCCAGAACGTTCGACATCTTGGCGAGATCGGATCGAGGTCGTCGCCGCTACCGCGCCGAACCTCGAAAATCGGCGCGGACCTCGATAACGCGCTCGAAAGCAGACCGTGACTCATCGAGTTGCGACGCGACGCGAGAACGAATCACTCTCACGGCGTGACGCCGAGATTCATTGCTCCGCGGAGCGATGCCGGGACCTTCGCGGGAGAATTACACGCGACGGCGACGCCTCACGCCGGCGACGCGAGCGTCGCTCGTCTCGCGAGTTGCGAAATTAGTTTGCGATTTTTTTTATTCGCCTGTGTTATCTCGAGTCGCGAATCCGGAAGCTTCCCTCATCGTCAGTAACGGGAGAGTCGGATGTTGGCGGTGGGGATTCGGACTTGGCATGGCGGCAGATGGGCAAGATGGCGGCGCGGTTGAAGACACGTGAGTGTTCTTGAGAAGCGTCGGCGGTCTCAAAGAAACGTTAACAATTTCTCGTAATTTTTTAGCCAATTTCATTGCAGATTTCGTGGCGCGATTGCTGAACTCTATGTTAGTAATCATTGTAATTTCGGTAATCATTGAATTGAGCTAGAAAATGTTTAATACGTTTGACAATCTCAACATATATCCTGAAAATGGATGCTCGGAACAAAAAGCGATGTAATTTTCAAAAAATATTAGCAATTCGAGATAAAAATGATTTTATTCCGTAAAAATTTTATTCTTATCGCGAAATTAATTTAGAAAAAGATATAAAATTTTTAGCGTTTTTCTTTCTCTATTTAGCTTTTTCCAAAAAAAAATCACAGATGGAATTCAAGCGAACGTTGAGGGTTTTTTTTTTTACTAGTGTATACGTGTTGTAAACAGGTACGCGCGTGTTTTTACAACGTGCATCGACCGGTCGGAGGGTTTAAAGAAAACTGGTATGCGACCGTTAGCGCACGAAGTTCTATCGATTTTTATTTCAAAGTTCCAGACGTTTCTTGAAGCCTCAAAACTTCCGAGTACTTAACTAAGCTGGTATTTCTAGCTTGCATTTATCTTAATGTCTCTCTAGAGAATAGTTCATTTTGATATTGAAACTTGCGTAAAATCTAATCAACATTAAAATTTTTAATAATGATTAAAACCTTCTCTTTTTGCTTTAATGTTCATGTTAAAAATACGTTTAACAAATAATAATATTTATTATTGAAATATAAAATAAATTAAAAATATTTTATGTACAACGTATTAAATGTGAAAATGTAAATTTAGTTGAACAAATCTGAGAAAGAAAGAAAAAGGGAGCGCATGCATTTAATAATAATTATGTTCGTCTATTAAATAAAATTAGAGTCAGTCACGACAATATTTTACCGCGTTTATCTCTGATTAATTTCTTTTATGTTCGATATTATTAATTCCTCTAATGTCAGTCACAATCTGTACAGGAATAATTATTAATCTATGACATGATACATATATTTAAATAATATAATTTTGCAATAACGGCAAGTTTCTCCAGACATCGTTCGACCGGAACTGGTCGCTTCCTTCTTAGGTAACTCCGTAGTAACCCGTTGTCGGGCGCGCGGGGAAGGGTAACGATATTATGTGCTTAAGGGCGAATGCGAAAGGGGTGTGTCCGAGAGCGGTGGACGTCGGAAGCTGTAATGGAACTTGATGGATGCTTTCGCGGAAAAGTCGATGCGGGTAAAGCAAATTAGCACCCGGCGGAGGGACTGAAATTGTAATATGCCGTCGAATGAGTCGCTCTATCGTGTCTCTAACAACTCTATTGCGATTTGTTGCCGATCGGACTAACGGCACGCATTCCGTTACTTTGTCTACGTCATTAGAATTGAGCATAATGTAATGCGGAGTATTTAAAAGAAATCTTGACAATATCACTATTTTAAACTAAACTCCGATAAATTAATCGTTGAATTTCCTTAAAACATAAAAGTTCTCGACTTTTATGGTTTAAGAAAACTGACAACTTTAATTGCCACGACCTTTTGCGCTTATAATTGCAGTCAGGCAAAAATTATTGCGATATTTTACTTTTTGACGTTCAAAAGAATATCAGCGCGTTTATCCTTTGAGACAAAACAATGCAGTATTATCCAAATATTTCAGCTCAAATGATTTTGACATGTTAAAGATTGTTGAGGAAATATTTGTCACAAGTTTTTAATATTCTTAATAAAGTCTTAAATTAAGATTAATAAGTTTTTTGTTTGAGGAAAAAACACATAAAAATTTACTTAAAATATTTTGTGCTCATTTTTCTACCTTTAATTTACTGTTAAATATTTAATAAAAGCAGCCGTTATTTTCTTTCTCTATTTACATTCATTACTTACATCCGATTAAAGTGCGACATATTTCACGTAACGCGATACATTATATTTATTGCATTAAATGCAGATTGTAAGAAATTTCTGCATGCAAGATTTGTCAATTAAATTAAACCATTTTTTTGTAGGATGAAAAATATCAATTAAAAATAACAAGCTCACCGCGTTCAAAAATTATTGGTACTATTGCTAACGAGAATCTCGATATCAATCGTTTAATTGCGTTGGCATCGCCTGAGCCAGCGATCGACGAAGCGTGGCGCGTGGTCGGATAAACGGAGATCGCATTTGGCTCTTGTTACTACCATAATTATCCTGGCGCAGCTGATTCATATTGTGCATTCTGATCGTGGATGTTGCCCTATTGTTTTCCACGTGCGTGTAGGCGCAGGGTGGTTGTCCCGCGTACAGAGCGCTCAGCCTTAAGAAAGGGTTTGAGACTCAGGTGGGTTTCGTTTCCGCTCTCGCGCGCGCGGAATCCTTTATCTTTGTGCGAAGCATTAATGGCTCTTTTAAGAGTAAAATCGTGATATATATCGCACAAAAATCAAATAATTAAATATTTCAGCCTTAAAATTTGAAGGATGATTAGAATTATAATATTTCAGACACGTTGAATACAACATTGAATACAAATGTAATAACAAAGGCAAATATTTTTTGAAAGCGACGTAATTTTCGTGGCTTTATTTTTTGTGATACGATATATTCTCCGTATTTATTTGAACATACACACAAGTTACATATCTGCAATGTCAAAAAAAAAAATGAAATTCGAACTTCTATAGAGATGTTACAATTTCAGTATAAATGAAAAGTTTTTTATAGTTAAGTTATTTATTTCAAATGTAATATGCTGACAGTTCAAATTTTTGTACATTTTTTTGTAATAGCACCAAAATTGCTTGAACTGTTTCTTCAATCTCTATGCGATTGTGGATATAATTAACGTAATCTATTAATAATTTTTTCGTTATTATAAAAAATACATTTTTTTATTCATAGGCGAAGAAAAGAATTTTTTTCTTCTTTAGATATCCGTCGCTTGTTAAACGCAGCTTCTGTCTTTTCTAGCTTTTATTCTGTTTTGATTTCGTAGAAATGTTCAGAAATCGTGACCGATATTTTACATCATTAAAACTATCGGAACTCTCACCTTCAATATTCATTATTAATAATCTTTTAAATCTTCGAAACTCGTCGGAACAATCGAAGAACTCTGACGATCGCGTGAGGGGCGGACGGGAAGAGAGAGGGTTTGTTTTGGTGCGTGACTCCCGCGTAGGGCGCGCGTGGCCCACACTCTCGCGCTCCGTGCCAGGCACGCGAACCCGTGCGTACATACCACGTACATGTACGCAAAATGCGCGTGCACGCGGGCCACCTGCGTGTATACTTTGTAGACAAAAGATAGAGTACCGATAGTCCCGTCCTGGCCGGTCGTGATTTAGGGGTCGCTATGGCGCCGCGATTCAGAAACAAGGGTTCGGCGACCGAGCTCACTCTCTCCTTCCTCCGTCCTCACCCTCCCCCTAATTGTATAGTAATCATTCGACTTGATGAACATTTTTCTTGTTGCTCGTAAACTCTATCGAATTCTGTGTAGTGTGCGTTGCGACTCGTTTCATCAAGGAAGAAAGTTGTTTGACTGAACAAAATGGCGAACATTTTAGTGCGAGTGTTTAGCGCACATTTCTAGCGTAGTTGAACAATTATCTCTTATTGATTAGGAAAAAGTAAGGAGAATTGTGCATAACAATTTTTAATCTTAACAAATGTAGAATCTTTCGATTTCTGTAACAATTCATTCGCATTTATGATTTTATGTAATGTAAAAATTTTATTGTAATCTGATATTATCAAGGAGCGATAGAATGAGTAATGATAGTTATAAATTCTAAAGATGAGAAACTATATGGTTCTACGAAGTCTGGCCAAAAATAAGCAATTCAGATCACAAGGACTCATTTCCTACTTGTTTTCTGCTTTCTTTATGTTTTTGCTAACAAAGATATCGATTGTCTCATCGTGCGACTTAACAAAATTTCGCGAAAGATCGCACACCGTTCTTAATTTTATAATTACAAAGCGTACATTTCGATTAATCGAAAATTTTTGTGCCAAAAATTTAGATACGTTGAGAAATTTATTTAAAAATTTTTAAACTTGACATTTCTAAAGAAATTGCGAAACGTATACAACTGCTTTAAAAGTCGCATGAGTTTATTCTCAAAACATCGATTTCTATGAATGCGGATTTAAATGGCGAAGTATTGATTCTATAAAATTCTATTTTTATTAACTTTGTCTTTATTAACATTTCTTCTTGAGTAAACACAATTTACATACAATACTGCATATGTTTTATAGCAGTATCGCGATTTTACGCGAGAACCGTAACGGTAGAATTTAGATCGTCAGAATACAATCGGCGATTAAGTGACGTCAACAATAATCACAAAGTTATAAATCATCTCTGCAAATGTATGCTTACGAAACATTAAGCTTTACGGGCACGAAGACCTTTGTGATCTTATCTTATACTTTTCTCTTTTCCTTGTCGCTTTCAAATTTGGCGCGCCTTACAATAGCGCAGCGTATTAATGGCGGCTGTGCGCCGTTTTATGATGTATCATCTTTGCTTCTTTCTTCCGCATTGTTAAAGTTTAAATGATAAAATTTTGCACAAACAACAAAATAAAATATTTTCTAAATGTTTGTAAATAATTGATATTATGCTAATAAATAATAATAAAATTATAATACATTATTTAGAAACGGTTTCAATTATTGGAGATATCTATGGTAGATATACATCGAAGCTTATTAGATTGTAATTAATATAAAAAATTCTTTTAAATTTCTTAAAATTGTAATTCTCATAATATTTAGAATTAGCAAATTTTTTTATATTTTCGAATTAGAATAAGATCCATCTGGATTTTAGAAACTTTTCAACAGTTATTTACCGAGAAAAATATTTTGGTTGTACAAAATGCATTCTTGTGATAATAAGTAGAATTCTAGTTATTATAATTAAAATTTTGATTATTTCGACATTATAGAATACGCAATAGAGTCAATTATAACTATTTGATTTGTACTTTTTTGGTTGAATCGATTAGATTTCCAATTGATGCAACCAGATTTATTTTTTTCCTGTTACATTTCACTGTCGTTAGAGAGTGAAAATGTTACATGGCACATAATTTAATGATAACAAAATAACATTCAATTTAACATTCAAAACTGATGGTCTTTATTCTCGAAACGCATTTGTCCCCGATTTTGTTGAGAGACACGGAAAGCTCCATATAGCGAACCGGGAGAAGTTATCGGCGCGTCGCTCGCTCTTTGAAATGGAAACAAACTTTCACAGTGGAAGCAACAAGTAATTACTTTAAAGAAATTGAATTATCCAAACGCACGGCACAATGCCTGGGCTGCCGCCCCTTTAAAGCGCACTCGCGCCTTCTCCCGTAATCGAATTCTCAGCAGTCTCCGGCGTCTAATCGAGAAACGCGCGTCCGCCAAAACGCACACTCGAACAGAGGGTAGGAAAGCACGGGGGTGGAAAATCTCTTTGTCTTTCACGCGCCGTTCGGTTCTTAGTGTATGCAACTCGGCAGGATTTCTCGCGATATCATTTTCCGAGAGCGTAGCTAATTTGGAGCATTATCTACCCCGTCCGTGTCGAGAGGCAGAACGTTTGTTCTAAATTTTTTATTTAAAAGTTTACGTCTGTATTTTTATTTTAAAATATTTCTTATTTTGTTGTTATTTTAATTCTGAATTTTTCTTTTGGAAATATCTGATGCTGCATGGACAGATTGATTGGAAAATCCAGAAATAAAACAGAATCTTGGATTCTGTCCGCAGTTTTTTCTTTTTAGAAAGTAATCGCTAGTGTAGTGTGCAGACTATTGTATTTTTATTTTAGTACTATGAAAATATTAGTTTTTCAAAGAAAAATTCGAAAGAAATCTAGGTATATCGACGCTCGTTCGCTGTCAACCGGAAAACGATGATAGATTTCCGCGCGCGAGTCGGTAGTCCGTAAGCGATGTTCGTTCATCACCTTCCCCGTTTTCTTTCACCATGCGCGGAGGGAACGTAACCCTCACTATCCACCCTTTGAACTCTTAAGGGTGCACTCGACGCTCGGAAAGATGCTCCCGAGCGCTCAATGAGGCCAATACCGCGAGAGTGCGGCTCTTAATGAGGTTACGGGATACGACTCTCTCCATCGTTCTCTCTGCCTGTCTGCGTTGCGTTCCTGACCCCCTCGATTCCGGTACAGCATGAGCCCGACGACCGCTTCTCAAGGGGGACAGGGGGCAACAAGGGGGAGGCAGCAGGCAGGGGCGGGAGGTGAGGTGGTTGATTTGGGCGCGAAATTGCCCGACAAAATCAAATTTCATTTCGCCGGAGGCGTGTCTGGACAATCGAGCAGCCAAGTGGCCAGCGGCCAATCTGACTATCTCGTCAACCAATTTTGCCGGTGATTACTTTACTCGCTGCTCTCTCGTCCGCCCCTGGGGGCGCACGCAGCGTCGTCGTCCTCGTCCTCGTCCTCGTCGAATAGTAGGTGTTTTTCTCGCGTTCTTAACTCTCGGGCCGCGGCATGCGCGGGCGGGACTCGAGAAATCCGTTTCGCGAAAACGTTCTCCTACGCGCTCGCATCCAACGATTAATCCCTCCGGTACTTGCGTCAATAATAGGACTATCTTTTCATGATATGATGTAATTTTTTTCTTAAACATCATATACAAAAATGTTTCTTTTATTTTTTATTTATAGGCGTCGTTGATAAACATTTTCTATCTTCTTTCTGTTTATCTATTTCAATAGATGTCAAAAAGTCAAAAGTATCTGACAATTAAAATTATTTGTAAAAGAAAGCTTTCAGTGTATAATTATTAATTATTTTCAAGTCATTGATGCACAATTACAATTGTTTGTTCAAATATTAAGAAAAAAAGGCTAGATTTTAATTCGAATCAACACAGTTGCTAGCTAAATATTCCCGGATTTCCCGGTTTTGCCGACAGATAAATTCGTTTTTTTCGCCGAGCTTAACGGGCTAAAACAGCAGCTCTGTTATAAACGCAATGGTCCAGGAAAAGACTGGAAATTTAATGAGCGAAGGGAAAATAAAAAGAGCATAAATATGAAAAATATAACTTTATTGTTCATTATTAATACATTTTTATAAAATGTGACGTTTAATGTCCAGTGGTTTCACCCGTATGCGCCCTGTGTGCGAATGTTGATCAGCGTGGCTTCCCACGCGGCGGACCACGAAAGCTCGGCTAATCGGCGGAAAAATCTCGAGATCTATGAAAAAGCGACGTTGCACACGGTAGTGGTGAACGCGTACATACGTGCTCGCTCGCATGCAGCCGTGTTTGCGTGCACGCTCGTTCGTGCTCGCACAAGGATCACTCTAGCGGATTGCGCCGCGTGCTTCGCGAGCGAGCGAGCGAGCAGTGTAGTAGGAACAGGGAGAAAAAGGCCCGAAGATCGGGTCCAAGTTTATAAAGGTTCCTGGAAGGGCGGCGACCTCCCTCGGTCCCCTTTCATCCGGACTGCGGCCTTCTCCGTCTCCCTCCCCGACTCGCCGTGTTTATTCTCTTTCTCCTTTGCTGTTTCTCGGATCTCGCATCTTCGCTTCTCTCCTTCTCTCTCTTTCTCTCGACTTCTCGTCCTGCCTCTTTCTTCATTCTCGTCGCCACCCCTCACCTTATTTCCTTTCCTCGAGAAGAATGAAAAGATCCTACAAGTCTGTCTTTCTCTTTTTCACTTGGAAGAAGAAAAATATATTTGAGAAAATTCCAATCCAGAAAATTTATTCTATTTGTAAATTTTTTTAAATTTTTATTTTATGAGATACACAAAGTATAATTGCATTTTTGCATCAGCGAGATGATCGATGTAAATATAATAATAATAGAATAGAGCATGCATAATTATTAAAAAAGTTTATAGATTAAAATTATATTAAAAAATTTTATATTAAAAGATAATTATAAAATAGTATTTTAATTTAAATTGGAGCGTGTGATATCAATTTATTATATTTAATATTATGTTCTTTAGCTTGAATTATTATAACGTTATNTATAACGTTTTTATCATTTTTGTTCTAGGTAAGTTCCAGCATGTGCTTGATTTATCTACGGCTATATGTTACGCACATACGCGGTGAGTTCTGCAATAAAATTCTTGCGTTTAACGATACGATACTTCCGTTTTCCAATATTGAAAAATACATGACAGACGTCAGATCGATGTAGTCCACGTTGATCCATTCTCGCGCATTATAAGGATTTTACATATCCCGATTTTTATTACGCATAACTTTGGGATAGGGTGCAAATTAAATTGTTCGTCTTCGGAGGGTTAAACGGCTCGGACGTGCGTCGAGGCTCGCGAATGCTATTTGTCCAGCGGCTATCACTATCAGTTATCGTGCCGTGCGGACAACAACAAGAAGGGCTTGTACGTTCATTGACGTCTTCCGACGTGTCACGTCCGCGCGAGGAGAGACGAGCGTATTGCGCGCAGAGGCGTTCGCGAGAGAGAAGAGCGGCCGAAACGATCCTCCTTGGCGCGGTGCGCATCGAATAAGGAAGCGGCACCGTACGCAGATCTCGTTCTCGGCGGAGAAGCCTACGACGCAGTTGCTGCGAGTACCTACCGCGGGAGCAACTGCGTCATTCGAATAAGTATAAGAGGAAGCGGGGGAGAGAGAGAGAGCGAGACGGGGCGGGTTGTGCGGGAGGGCGGAGCGCCGCGATGGTGCGGCGCGGGAAGCGAGACGAAACGAGTCGCTCGCGTCTGTGAAAGTTACGGGCTAGTCACGTGGTCTTACGTTTGTTCTCGCTTGCGTATCTCTCCTCTCGGTGTGCGCGCGTACTCACGCGCTCAAATCGTATGCGTGTTCCGCCGTGCGAGTGCGCGCGTTCGCGTCATTGGAGGCGAAGGGGGCGAGAGAGAGAAAAGAGAAAGAGAGTCGAGTGAGTTGGCGCGAAGATGGCGAGGGGGGTGGTATGCGGGAAACGTTTTCCTCGGTTCCCACGACGCGCGCGACGCCTCTCTCTCTCTCTCTCTTTCTCTCTCTCTCTCTCTCTCTCTCTCTTCTCTCTCTTTTTCTCTCTCTCTTTTTCTCTCTCTCTGTTTCTCGCGCCGCCCGCGTCGTACACACTTATGCGTGTGTGAGTGCATGCGTATGCATGCGCACGTGTCTGTGTGTATGTGTGTATAAGCACGTTGTGTGTCCCTCCACCGAAAGCTCAAGTGTCACGGAGTGAGGGTAGAGGGGGTGAAGGGGGGTGGCCACCGTCGCCGATGGACCGCCCGAGACGCTGCGTGCCGTGAGTCTCTCCGGGAGATAGAGACGGCGCGACCTCTGTGTCTTTTCGTGTGCGATCGACGAGAGAGGATGCGAGCGAGCGAGCGAGGAGACGATCCTTCCCGTTTCCTTCTTCCTCCTTCGGCAACCTTCATCCACTGACGACATATCGGAATCTCACGCCGTAATCGGGACTCGGAGAGTACGCTGCGCGGGGAATGTCCCCTCGAAATATGTTCCTCCTTTATTCAACAAGTACGATATACTTAAAAAAAAATCAACTTTGGTATATCTTTCCCGATTATAATCTTTAAACAATTACTTAAATGAGGTAATTGATAATTCTGAATCCAGCAAATAGATATACTCTACGAGAAAATTCCTATAATTTATCTAAGAAAATACCTTGACTAATCACACATTACGCATTAACTCCAGTTTGACGACACTCTAAATTCTAGAAAGAATGGAAAGTGGAGTACGTCAGTTATATTAATTTAATTGAAATGGAAGATGTTAATATTGTATTGATACGTTAGTTATCATAACGTTAATTGGCATCCCGTTAATTAGCGTGCGGTACGGAATTAACGCCTGCGGACTGTTGGGAAACTATTTATGCCGTTAAGATCATTAGAGAGGTATGCGATGGTGTGTATGACTGGCGAAAGAACGCGGTCGTGCGGAACGAGTCTCTACCCGAATCGCGTATTACGCGCACGAAGCAAGTGCGTGCTCCACCGTCGTCAAAGTACAACGACGATTGTGACCCTGCCTCCTGTCAACGCGATCACGAGATCGGGCGACCGAGTCGTCGGGTCGTAGTCGCTACGGACGGCGAACAGAGCCACGTGGTTCGAATACCGGCGCTACAGTCTCTCTGGGACTGGTTCGCGGCGTGGTATTCGGGATTTGTACTCCTCGACGCGTACAGTATCCGCGATGGGGTCCCGCGCCAGACATTTCCCTTCCCGCTCGCGCGGTTCATTCGCTCCCTTCCGAAATCACCGCTGTCGCATTGACGACATTCTCTCACGTACCGGTCGCTCGCGTTACGCTCGTCGTTCTGGGTAATAACGAGAGAAAGAGAGAGAGAGAGACACAGAGAGAACAGAAGGCATACTCTCCAATGAAAATAATTCGAAGAAATTTATCGAATTGGAAGCACGCATCGATCGATATATATGGTTTGCTGCCCGCATACTTCTGATAAACAATCGACAAGGGATAATGTCAATCGTGAAGCATTTAGATAAAGTTGGGTTTTTATCTGAAAGCAGTCAAACATTTAAGAAGACTTACTTTTCTTAAAGTAAACTTTTCAAGATTAGATAAATTCAGCATTTCAGATATTTGAAAAGACATCTCCTTTGGACATATATTCGAAGCTTTAATAAGCTCGCCAACTGATCGGCTTACGACTTCATATAGAAAAGCACGAAAAGCAAACGATTGATCCTGGAGACACATTCCGGCGACTACATGCGCAGAAATTCCGACAGTGTAGCGCGTGTTTTGACCTCGCGGTGTCTCCAAGACTTCCAAAAGGAAGCAGCCTCAGGGACGCGGTACTCCGCGATGGAATTTCGAGGAACAGAGCGGAGCGAGAAAGAGAGAGGGAGATCGAGAGAGAAAGAGAGGAGAGACCAGCGTGACCGGCGCGGCGCGAGAAAAAGAGAAGGAAGGAGAGAGAGAGAAATGCGCGATGGGCGGCGTGGCGGTGTGGCGATGTGGTGGTGATGATGGTGGGATGGCTGTCGTTTGTTTCCTGGTGTTCTTGCTGCATAGTCGGATGCTCTCTCGAGTGTACCTACCTACTCGCTCCCTCGTAACGAAAGGGCAGCACACCTTGGCTGGCCATTGGCTCTTCCCTCCGTCCTCGTCCTTCCCTTTCACAGGAGAAGGCCCCTCTCTCGCTCTCTCTTTCTGTTTCTCTTCCCCTTCCTCCTTTTTTCTTCCTATCTCTCTCACGTCGGCGGGGTTCTCCGGTGTTCCACATAAATACACAAATACCCTGGCATAGGCTGGGACCGGCGCGCGTATATACCGGGACCACGGCCGCATTCCACGACACCCGACCCCTTTCTCCCCCGCCTTCTCTGCACCTCTGCCTCTCTGCCGCGTCTCCTTCGTTTCGTCCACCCTACTCTCCTGTATCACCACCGACACTACCGCGCGCGGCCGGCGAGGCCCATCTTCGGGACTCTTTACCTCTCGTGGCCCTCGAAAGGCCCACTTCGCCTTCTCACCCCGCGCAGCTTCTCCTGTTCTCCTGTCCCACACGCCTTCGATCGGACGGGCAACCTCCATTTCCCTTTCCATCGGGCTCTCTCTCATCTCGCCCTTCGTACACGGCGCCACCGGATGCTTTCGCGGATCGCCTGTACCTTTCTCACCCGGGTCCTCGCCAAGGGCTTCTTCCTCGTTCTCTCTTGTGATTCTTCTTCTCTCTGTACCCTACTTCCTTCTCTACATTTTACTTATGGTAAACTTTGTTTCATATTTCTTTTTCTCTTCGATTTCTTTGCATTCCTTTTTTTCTCTTTATTGTATATCATTGAACATTTTTAATTCTCTTTACTTTCGATAAAGTTTTTCTTCATCTCCATATTCCTTTATTATACTTTTATTTCTTCTAACATCTTTCGTGTGTCGTTATTTCCTCGTCGTTAACATCTCCGCGTTCCTTTTGGCTACTTCGTTATCTTCGCCTTTCTTCTATCCGCCAGATTCCCTTGCTCGCTCCGATGTGCGCATGCTTGCGCGAACGTGCTTCTACACGAGTAAGCGGGAATATTTTGTTTACCCCGCTCTGTCTCAGTTCTTTGAATTCTGCGGCCCGCCTTTCCGCTCGTTTTCTCTTCCTCTTCTCTCTAAAAAGCCGTGAACCTCCTGGAGTCTCCAATGGAAATCGACGTTCGTCCACAACTCTTCGTCGTTTTCGTTTATTTTCAGTTTCTACTTTTCTTTTTTTATAGATCCATGATATTAGTGCGCCGATCAGATCACTAAAATTTGGAATTAGAAATTTAATTTGTAGCAAATATAACCGTTATTTTCTTGTTGCATCGAGAAAAAATCTAAAATGTTTTTTTTTTTACCTCCTATGATGTTTTATTTTAAAAATTTTCATTTTTTTAATAAATAATAATTTTTATATTTAACGTCGTGAAGGAAGAGAGATTTATAGGGGGGAAAAATTTGTTTTGTTAATATATTTGACTATCTGTCGATATGCATGATTGTCGAAAATTATAAATCAGTCGAAATTGTAGGGAAAAAGGTTATCTCCGCTCCTTGTTCCTTTCTCATATAATCACGCGGTAATCGCGCGGCACAGAGGGGGTCCTTTCCCTTTATCAGCCCCGACTGCAGCGCTTTTATCTTCGTTTTCTCACGCCCGGATTTCGAAAAAGGAAATATCACGTTTCGGTTTATGTCGTTTGAACACAGCGCCGGTATACGTAAGATTACCGCGCGACCGTGCTCACAAATACACGCGCGCGTCCACATTTTCGTAAGATTATGCAGTTATTCCCAGCATCCCGGGTTTCTCTTCGGCACAGCACATCGGAGGAGAAAGAGGATGAGGAAGAGGAGGACGAAGATACGGATAAAAGGGAGATAGAGTGAGACCCCCTAAAGGAGATATATAGCACCGAGCAACGAATGAGGTCCTTCCGAGAATCGGGCCACCGACACAGTGCCCGAAACTCACGCGTTTGCGCGCGCGCGCGCGCGCGCGCGTACGCACCTACGAGGGGTTAGAACTACCCCGGTCGGTTTTCTGATGCGCGATGACTACAAGCAATCGACTACGACGATCGTTTCTATCTTTTTTCAGTCGATTATTTTTTTTCGTTCTGATACCACCTCTTCTCCACGTTCTTTCTCTCTTCCCCCTGCCGTCCCCCTTCCCTCTTTCTCTTGCTCTGCGTGGGTAAATTGCTCGTGAGATTCGTCGGGATCGCATTCCGGTGTTAATTCTTTTACACCTCTTCTTATTCCTTTTTTATACTTCGGGATATATCGCGTGCTCCACGCTATATCGCAACGATCACCGATCCGCTTTACGATTCATTACGAGTAAACGCGTTCGCCATTTATCCTTCGCGAAAATAGCATAAATATATAATTTTATTACGTCCGGTTCTCGGCGGCGATACTCATCGTGATCGCAAAATAGCCAATTTTTGCGTATAACATAAATCTTAGATGATTGAAAATAATTTTGTATCTTTTTCAACTTGTCAATTATTATTATGGAATCAATGGCATATAGCAAAAATTAATTCTTCAAATTAATAAATAAATTAACTGGTAATAAATGATGAATTTAATGCCGAAAGAATAGAATGAAATAGCATAAATGTTTTAGAATTTAGACAAAAAAATTGAATTTTATTTTTTAATTTTTTAAATAATTCCAATAACAAATTCTATTTTCTATTCGATAATATTCGGTCAGTTATTTCGGCACCGTGCGCCGAAATAACGAAATCTCTGTATACCCCCCCTGTAACCCCACCTTCTGTATAACGCGACGAAGAGTGGCAAGAATATAAGCAGTGAACTGCTTGGCGCCACAGCACGCACACACACACGCACTTCTGCCTTACGTCTTCCCGCTCTTTCCTCGAGCCCTTCCTCGGAGAACTTTGCTGCCTACGACTCACGTGACCGTCTGCATTCTGTGTTTTCTGTGAATGACTGAGCTCACGGACCAATCCTGGGGAAAGACAGAGAGGNAGAGAGAGAGAAATGATACGAGACCAAAGAAGAAAGAAGCGAAAAGGGGAAGGGGACGGCAGCATCATTTTGAACATGGAGCTGCGCGCGTTCCTTGGCCTCTCCGGGATCGAAACCGGGACTGGAATTCCCAAGGATAGTTCTACGCGGTCTCGATTCCTTGACAGATATCGTTTCTTTTTTTATATTTTTATTTTTTATATCATGCCGCTGCCGATAGCACGCTTCTCTTTTGGCATGAATTTTTGTGTTCGTGACCCTTTTTTGCGAGGATTTTTCGATTCCTCATTATTATATCAAAACCTTTGTTGAAGGTACCTAACACTTCAACGTGATCAAAAAAAATATTTACTATAGTAATAATTTAATTAATTAATAAAAATTGTTTTCCCTTTGTATTTTTCGTTAATTTTTATCTTTTATCATGCCAATTATTGTTCTTCGTTAATCCCTGTAGTTATTGTCTTTTATCGCTCTGACATTTATTAACTCTCGCTATTTTATATTTTAAACATTTTAAAATATTATATTTACTTATTTAATTTATATATTTATGCTTTTAATCTTTATATTTTAAATATAAATAAATAGAAAAATATCAAGAAACAGAAAGACAAAGAAATGTTTAATACGTTACTACGGCAGATTAATTGTTGATCTCGGATCGAAACGATCGTAAATTTGTATAGTTCGTAAAAGTCATGCTTAGCAATGTAGCCACATTTTTCTTTTTTTCCCTTTTTTTTGGTAGAAAAAACTGACCTATCTTTAGAAATATTATCGGCTTATAGCCGTAGTAGGTATAGTTTTGTGGGTCACAGATTCCTAGAAAAATCGACGACCCATTGAAAAAATGCCGACGCAGACGCCTATGCGTTTGAATGCGCGAAAGATAAAATGCTTGTCTTTCATAATCTGATCGACTTCAAAAGCGATAAGAAATTTCTCAGTATCACTAACATAGGGTCGATTTTTCCAGTACTGTCATCCTTCATAAAATGTTATCCAACGTTAAGCAATAGTCTTCACTTTCGTCAATATTAGTCACTCTATGATATCAGGATCTCAAATATTAAGTTTCATCGAAAGTTTAACCCAAACCCATAAGTTAAATTACTACATATGATATATATTATATATGATTTCAAAAATTATTACAAAATTCGGAATAATAAATTCGCCAATTTTAATAACGATAAATTCCCGTGAAATTGACTTGTTTTCCACCGAATTAATCCGTGGGAAAATGTAAACTTTCTTCCTTTGGATAGAATAATGGAAGCCGAGGGTGATCCAACCTTTTTTCGGATAATCTTAAATATTGTGACTATGTGTTGCCCGCGCGCGCGCACACATCGCGCCTACGCGAAACGGAGCAGGGTGCCGCGTGGGAAACTGGATGGCGCTTTGCTTCTTTCTTACCCTCGATCGACCCGGTAGACGATTCCGAGTTTCTCACGTTATATTTGTGAACCGTAACGAGCGACAACAAAATAGCGTCAATTCTTTTCCTGTACAAAGACGATATCTTCACAAGCTTTATACCATTACTCTCGCACTCTCTTTTTAAATTACATGACATCTGTTAAAAATATTCATGTTTAATATTCCATAATTTATCTATTATGTTATGTATATATATTTTTTTATCAGTTTTTCATATTTGTAAATTTTTGCAAATATATTTTTTTAATTGTCAGTTAACAAGCAATGTCTCGGTTATGCTTAGCGTTATCTTAAGGATATCCTGGGAAATCTCGAGTATTGGTTGTGTTTGATGCTATTGAGTGCAATGTACTGAGCTACTTGACTTCGGTATAATTTTACCCATAAGGGTGCTTCATATTACATCGTAGGAAGAATTTCGTCCGCGCCTCGTGAGAGTAGTGAGAGGAAGGATACGAAATCTGGCGTAGGAGAGGAGGTAGAAGGGCAGGCAGACTCTTGAGAACGGCCCATCGATTCCGGGAACCGTGGGGTAGGTCCTTTCAGAAAAAAAATGTGTCCATAAAGCGTACATCGGGGCCTGGGAAAAGGAAAAAGGCACGTCCGTGGGACGTTTTCCCAATTCGTAAGGAAAAAAGATGCATCGAAGAAACAGGGAATTGTGGCGACGTCCGAAAAATAAAAAGAGGATAGGAGGATAGGTCAGAGAAAACCGTCGAAATAAACGTTTGTCAATTTATGCTAAAGTCCGCATTTCTCGGAAATTCATTGTCGATCCTCATCGACGATTCGTCCCGTCCACTTTTTAACTATTCCGCGATGGCGGTATGGTGGCCATGAATATAGAAATATCGATGCGTGAGAAAGGCGAATAGATTCGAATAAAAGGAGCAAGATCTTAGTCACAAGTTTTCAATTTTTTAATTCGCTTGTGAGACTTATCTCGAATAGCAGGATGTTTTTAAAGTAGAACCAGAATTTAAACTATTGATGAAAAACTTTATGAAACATTTATCTTGTATTTAATAAGTACAGTTTAGCGAGACTTAAATCAAAATTAATTTTTACATTATTTTACAACATAAAAAACTTTAAATGTAATTTATGTTAGATCATTCAAGTTAATACCGACTTTCTTTTGAAGAAAAGAAACCTCTCCTTGTTCAGGATACTTCAATTTGTTAAACATGTCGCGCACAAACGCGGGTCCCGAAAACAGTTGCGGTATCTTGTTAGCGCCATACGCGAGCAGCCATCATAAAAAAGTGAGAAACTCGAGAGTCTGACCGTTTCCGATCGAGGGCTCCGACACTCGGCGATTCTCAGAAGGTCCGGCACGAAATTCGAAGGTGCCGCTGCGACCTCGGGCAAATGGAGATTTCGTATGTCTTGACCTTCGTCAAGGGAGGAGCCCGAGAGCCGAGGCAAGGAATTGGCCGTGGCTCCTGCTAGGCCGACGATCTTTGGCGGCTTGGCCCGCCAAAAAACTGCGAGCTTCTTCGAATAAAACGGCATAGCCCTTTCAACTCTAAAACCGCATATCAATCTCTAATAATAACCTGATACATTTTTATTTAGCACGATATGAAATATCGCTCGCGCTGTCATAAAAATTTATTTTTCAGTATTAATNAATGAAAATAAATTTCAGTAAATTTATGTAAATAAATTATACATAATTAAATGTAAATTTATTTATTTATATATTATATATATAGATATAAATAAATATATATAGATATAGATATAGAGTTACGTAAATGTGTGTAACAGTATATATAAAATTTTAACGAGAGGAATGCTTTCATAAATTCATCCATCGTAAAAATTCATTTAAATATTCATTTTCTGCACATATCGATTTTATGAAAAAAAATCATCGTGTGACATTCTGATACCGTTCGTGAGTATTAAAAAAAATTTGGCTGCTTTTGCCCCATGGAGCGTTAACCTAGCTATCTCAGAGAGGGAGAGAGAGAATAATGGAAGAGGGAGAAGCGTAAGGGATGGAGGAAAGGAGAGAGGGGCCGATTGGTAGGTGAAGATAAAGGAATACGAGGCGGCGGCATGACCAAAGAGTAGAAGCCGTAAGACGCACTCTCCTCCCTCAACAAGCAGAAGCATGGTGGGAGGAAGAAAGAAGGAGGACCAGCATCGTGCATGGAAAAGCAAAAAAAAGAGAGGAATTATAAAGAGAAGGGGAACATATACAGCGAGGAAGAGGAGAAAAGTGGAGGGAGAGAGAAAAAGATTGGCAGAGAAAGAGGAGGTAGCAGGAGAAAAGAGTAGAAAGAGAGGGAATGGGGGTGGAGAGCTAACCGTGCGGTCTGAAACCCTCGGTATCTCGGCCACGATCACCGGGCTTCGGGGCTTTATTGTGTTGTAGCGGCCTAGAGGCCCCGAAGAGAAGATGAAACATGGGGCTCCGTTCCGTCGAGTCTACCTCTAGTTATACATCGTGTTATGATATGCTTCTAACGACCGTGAGATGCCGATAATGAGAGGCGGCTCCGTACTCTCGTCTGCTTTTCCCTTTTGCTTCTCCCTCGGCCCCTTCTCTTGTTCATTATCTTCGTTCAAGCATTCGCAGATCCGTTATGGGCCTTGTCGCGAGAGAGGCATGTCAACCCCAAAAATCATATCCAGTAAATTTCTTGAGCGAAAGAACGATGGAATTGTTCAAGAATTTATTCCGGTAATGATAAAATTGCACCAAATAAAGACACTAAATGTATCGCATTATGTTTCTAATGAAAAATTATGCTTATTGAAAGAAGTGAGTTTTTAAAAAATTATAGAAGAGAAATTATTTAATCATCCGATTTAACTATACAAAAGTGATAAAATTTCTATTAAGTCATCACTCAAAATGGAAGAGATTATCAGATAACAAGATTTTTTGTAATTATATATTTAGCAATTATATATGCTAAAGAATTTATTTCATATATAGATATTTCTCTTAATATATATTTTCAAATATACTATGTATTTTGATATATAATTTTTTTTTTTTTCAACAAGAAGGAATCGATTTTTCTATTTTTCTTGTAAAAGTTGGTTCGTGTTCTTCCTATGTCAATCGGCGCGATTTTAAGATAAGACGAGAGTCGCGTGGCCACCGTATATAAGCGGGACAGTGTTATCCATAAACGCTATTCGTTTTCCTAAGTGGCATTCCTACCGCGCCACGTATGTGTATATACATACATACAAACATATTTATATGCATATATATTTTATATATACATATATATGTATGATTACGTTTCTCTTTTTTTCGCAATCGCATGTCTCTTTCTCATGCGAGATGTCGATGATACACGATCTACGGATCTTGTAGGCCGGCAAGGTAAACGGGTTTCTTTGCTCTCTTAATGCCGCTCATTCGCGATAATTGGTGAGCGGGCATTTCTGTACAGACGCACAGCGAGAGAAAGAGAGAGCGGGACACACATGAATAAAAAAAAAAAGGAATGAAGAGTGAAAGAGTGAAATAAGCGACAAGAGGGAGCACCTGAGGGCTCGGTAGGCGACGCCTAGTCTACCTCGAATATCCTCGACTCCGGTCATTAGCATATCGAATGAACGGCGAAGTTCAAAGAGTCGCGAACACATCTCATGGAAAATCTACAGCATTTTCTTTAAGAATGTCAGCCCGTTGCGAAAGGACTTTTGATTGATCCTTCATAATTCGAACGTCCACCCTCGTTATTTCTTCTTGTTAAGAAGGAATCTGTTAATAACTCATCAACTAATTCGATCAAGTGTAAAATCTTGAAAGAAATTAAAGATATTCAGACGCGGAATAAATGTAATTTAAAAAAGAGCCATATTTGTAAATTTGCGAAATACTCTGTGATGTTTTATAATTTTTTTTTAATCGAATTTATTGATATGTTGCAAACTTTGCAAGTTATTTTTTGCATTATTCTGTGATCTAGCTTCTTGAAAAAGTATTCCCAAATTGGTATTAAAAAAATCGTATAAACGCATAAGTGATAAATCCAGAACGAACCCTATTATTCCAGTATCCTGTTTGATCGTCGAAAATGAAACGCGCCGAGGATACTTCGCGCGCGGATTAGATACACCTTTCCGTGAAGAATCAGGGGGAGAACGCTTTTGTGGAAATTCAACGGGCGGTCTGTTCCAATAAACGGGAACGGGGATAAACGATACCGTAGGTCCGGCACTGAACGCGCGCAGCTCGACGGGTTGGCGCGGACATTCCACGGCCCACAGGTAGCATTAAAGGAATGCAGATAGGATGAATGAGGTGGTCCATGCCACTGTCGATGGATGCGGAGTAGCATGAGAAAGAGAGAGATGGAATCGAGCGATCAGGGACGAGAGGGGAGCGGTGAACTCCGCGCGTTAGTGAGACTGAGAGAGATGCCGGGAGATGTTGAGAGAGACGGAGAAAGGGAAACCGAGGCGCATTCCACGTTACCACGATAATTAACGGCTATATTCCAACCTCATCCCACGGAGCGATTCTCCAATGGTAGATGCGTGGAAAGAAGGAGAGAGAGAGGGAGAAAGAAAGAGAGAGAAAGAACGAGAAGAGGATGAGAAGGAACGATGAGCGAAGAGCATTTGAATAAAAGGCGCGAGTACACAAGTTTCCTTTAATCAACGCATTCTTCCGCGGTAGCGTAAAGAAACTCCGACCACGCGCGACAACGCGATAAGATTTCTCTGGTGGCGTGTAATCGCGAATACGGGCTGATTTATTTTCGTTTATTATCGTTTGCCCCCCAATTAACATTTAAGAGGAATCAATTTCGCGAGATTTTGGTAGAGAACTTCAGATTCGACAAAATGCCTTCGATGTTGACATGTGATATCAATGACAGTCGACACATTTTAGCTTGTTGTTAGATTAACATAAATACTTTTAATAATAAAGTCTTATTAAAAACAAAACAATGTATAAAAAAATTTAAGATACGTAAAAATAAAATTCACTATATTAGAAAATTTTATTTCCTTAGATTGTTACTAAAATATATTTATAAAATATATCAAATATCTATAAGATTTCTATATATTTCTATGCTATTGCTATTAAAGATTGCGTAATTATTATTTTTTATTTATTCAAAATTGAGAAGGATAATCCAGAAGGTGACAGAATTCAGAATTTTTTTGTATTGAGATTATTCGCATTTGGCGCGACTCAATCATAGCTTAAGCGCGAGAAGTAAAGAGAAAGTGTTTCTCGCATCTTCCGAATCTTTTCGGAGACACGAAGTCTCCAAAAAACATCTTGCCACCATTGAAAGAGAACGTTCAAGTTGCACGTGACCAACGAGAAGCAACAGATACGGTGAGGGCTATCGCTCTTCATGCACTGGGTCACCGACTGATAAGCGGCCGCGGTGTCATACGACAAAAAAGCGCTAGGCTACGATATTACTTGCGTAGAAAAATAAAATGCTCAGTCTTATATGCGCCAACACGATGATAATGACCCTACGAACGGAAGTGTCTTTTCTGTCAAGTGCAATAAAAACATGTTATTCTCTTGATAACAAACTTGCCATAAGTGATTATATCGCGCAGTTTGATTTTTTTTCAAAAATTCAAATTGTCACACAAATTCTAATGAATTTAGATTTCGATACCAAAGACACACGAGAATACTTTCTATTAGTGAAAGTGGAAAACGAAATTGATAAATATAATAGAAATCGATAAAATTATTTCTATTTTATGTTTGTATACGTAAGATGTCGAAAATAGTCGGGCTTTAGAGATTGCGCATAATTACCTCTCTCTTACTATTGTCTCTTCTTCCTTCACGAGAAGGTGCACGCGATAGTTCATTGCCATTCAAAGCTCTTTCATTGAATGTAACGTATGAGATACCGCGATATCGAAAGATATTCTATGCTAGGCTCTTCTTATTTCTACCTCTCAATGTGCAGCATTTGATTTTTCCGTCTTTCGTTCTCGACTATCTCGCCTATCACGAATCGACAATGCAGAGACGGGAGCGCGGCGTCATTCGATTTCGAAACAATCTGTTTTCATTCATGATCGTGGACAAGCGCATTGCTCTTTTTTTCGTGGCACAATCATGCGGTTGCTCGATTCATAGGAACGCGATCGATGATCGCCTAATATTTTAGGACCGATAAGGATCTATATTTTTCATGATCAAAAGAAAAATACATGGTGTCACTGCCAACATTTTGTTATTGATCGATTGCGCATATATTTAATACATATTTTATTAAATACATTACATTCATTTTATCTCCGTTCAAATATTTATTTTATTTATAATTAGATCTTGTTCTTTCGAATAATGGCATCAATTGTCTGGGATGCATTTAACAGATTAGTTCGTTATAAACATGTTTTTCAACGATCGAAATACTTGTCTTAATCCAATACATTGTCAATATCGCATTCCAACGATGCTGAACTAAATACTTCTCGCGGAGCATATATCTCGACGTCATCCTCTTTCGAATGAACGTACGAGGTCGATAGGTCGATAACCGGTTAGTTCAACTTGATTGTTGACATTTTTATGGAGTACGATCGGCACCTTTCTCAGTTTAACTTTGCAGTATTTCCTACTTTCCGCAGGATACTTTGAATTATTAGATATCTTCACTATAGATACTAGACAACAAACGAAGAAAAATATTATAGATTTGACAATGTTAAAAATTTATAAATAAAGCAAAAATGTCAAAAATGTAATGTACTTTCTAAATCTGACGCAGTGAAAAGTATGCCACTGATATTTTATTTCACTGAAATTCAGTGAAATAAAATGTCAATGGCTTACTTTTCACTGCGTCAGATTTAGAGAGTATAAATAAAAAAGTCACAACTTTTAATTAAGTTTTGTCTCAAATATTTAATATCAAATTCAGGGATTTAGTTCAAGTGAATCGATTTAGTTAGCAAGACAACAGGGAGACGAGATTGAAGATAAGAATTCTGCTTTCCGCAAAGTCGGCCTCAAATTTTTCCAAGAATCTGTAGTTAGAGGTACATTCAAAGATTCTCCAGAATACCTTGCATACACTTCCTCGACGGTTCCGTGGATCGATCATTCGAAGATCGAATTCCGGGGCCGCGCGCAGGTACGACAGCGGCGACCTAGAAAACACGACACGGCCCATCGCAGAGCCTTCCTCGTCGTCACCGTAGAAAATTTTTTCATTAAGCCTCTCCTACTTGGCGCCTGCGCCTAATCCAAATGGCTCCGTTTACCTCCACTCTCTTCTGCTTATCCCTTACGTCTCCTTCGCCTTCTCCTCGGACTGTCTCTCGCTCTCGACATCGACCTCTCGCTCACTCGCTCGCTCTCCTCGCGTTTCTACGTCTATGAATGGGATTCTTTCGTGAACAGCGTTCACGCACACCGGCGCATGCCGCGCGCAGCTTCAGTACACATCGCTCACAGCGAGAGACAGAGAATGGCTACGTGCCTCCGTAGTAGTATGTACGTACCTCGCGTACATACGTACATTTCACACCGGCCGCACGATTCCACCGTGCGCATTCCAACCTATTCCCATGACGAAATTCAAGACGAGTCGCCTCTCTGATAGCTCCGCTCGGCCGTGCCGTCGTCGAAGAGCAAACTCCAGCGACGACTCGGGCGACGAGCGAGCACGAGGCGGGCAGCGGGCACGGCGGGGAACTCGTTTTCGGAGTTCTCGAACCTCGACAAGTTGATTCAAGAAACTCTCCTCGTGAGTGGTCTCGTTTAAGATCGCCCGTCGCTCGCGGCGAGAAGAAAAGAAAACTCTTCTCCCTCTTCCCGCACACCCACGCCAATTCCTGTGAGAATTTTCGGGATTTTCGTAAAGTGGCGAACAAGAATCTTCTCGGTTAACTCGCATCGCGCGTGACGAGCCTCCGCGAGGTTTTCTTTTTTTTTTGTTTGTTTTTTGTTTAGAAACTTTTGATGAGGAAGCAAGCTGCGCAATTTTGAATATTCGAGTTGCTTGGAGTGGAATCTTACCGTCAATAGTGAACTTGTTATCGCATCTAATATTATGAAGTTAAATATGTAATGCAATTTGAAAGGTGCTTGTTATTAAGCTGATACGAAGTTGATATGAAAAAGACTAACGAGTTGATCTTGAAATTTATCTCCGGCACGTACGAGGAATTTTGTAAAAAATATTGTTGTGTTTCTAAAAGTTGTATTTAGAGATTTATTAATAAGGTCTCTCACTCACATCATTAATAGTAATATAAGATAGGCAGATAGATATAATCATTCCTAATATTATTTAGACTTAGAAGTTCCTCTGTAACTTTCCGCTAAAAATGGGATAGATATATGCGGGATGAGGGATTACTGGGATTTGAACCCAGAACCCTTCCTCCCTTTTGTAATTATATTTTTTTAGAGCAAGATGTTAAAGAGAGAGTTTAAAAATTTAAACAAGGTAGGGAGATTACATAATTAATATTCTGTACTTCGAGAAAAATTATTCTAATATTTCTTTTCGAGAGATGTATATTATTCGATTATATATTTTTATTAATATATTTTCTATATCTCAATATATAACATCGATATACGAGAAATTTGCTCTCTTTTTCTCTTTCTACATACTTTTATTTTATTTATATATTAATAATTAAAGATATCTGTTTATACAGATATATATAACATGTTACAACTAAACGTGCTAGTCCAAATGAATTAATGAAACACGAAAGTATTAAAACAGATGTGACTTACTTTTTGCAACTGATTTTTTTTTTTATTTTTGTATCGCGAGAAATTTCGTCGAGGAAGCGCGGTCGTCTTTTTACAAGGCCGCGCATTTATCATCGCTGAACCACTTCCATGTCCGGTACGTTTAATCGACCTCTTCCGCAAAATTCTGATTGTCAAGCCAGACTGGAGAGTATCAGCATAGCTAAACTGCATATGTCATCGTCATTCATGATTTTTCTCAACCATTCACGCGTGACGCGTTGTTTCCGACTTAGTCATCGACTCCCATCTACTTTGCGGAAGTATTCTAAGATAAGTTTCTTTATTACGGATGCTCAGCTGTGTAGAAGAATTAATATTGATGATCTGAATGCACTAAATGTAGTAAATTTTAATTAATTTTTAACATTCGAATATAACAAATTTGAAAATAATAGTAATTATTCTTTCCATTTCGTTACATTGATCGGATATTTATACGTTTAGTCATGTCATGAAAATTACGAGTTATTATCGCCTTACATAAAATATTAAAATGTAGAGTTATCATAATTTTTCTTGGCGTTATTCTCAACACTATTTTTAACGGGCGGGACTCGTGCGAATTTCGTCGGATGCGCGCGCGTGATAATTAACGCGGTGACGTGTGACCGGTAAATATCAATTCTGCGAAAGAAACGGAAGTTCGGACGCGAGAGGGAACATTAAAATGAGGGTTTGCGTTTTATGAGCTACGTAAACGCTGCGAAATTGCGCAGTTCCACCCACGCGACACGGTCGTTCACCCGCAACGTATGATTTTCTTATAGCTTCCGCGCGTGTCGTTAGGGATAATTTCGACTTCTAGCTATTGCTTTCGGCAGTGTAAGGCTTCTTTCGATACCTCCGTTACAACAGCACGCTATTTGTCTTTTACATGCGCGATTTGTACAGGATGCACAAAAGTAAGACGAATAAGGAACGTACATGCCGGTAGTATCGATCTTTTGACTCTTTGATTGGTCTTTGGTGACAGTTCAGGTTTCTCGAGAATCATGAGGGTCATAGTCGGAAGTTTTAGCAAGAAGAATTGCAACGTTGCCCGGTAAAAGCAAACAGGGTAAAAATAGCCCTTGATAGCGGACTTTGTTAGCAATTTACGCGAAAATTGAAGTGAAGACAAGAAGAGTATAAAGACGGTGTATACATGAAAGAAAACATAACAGTGGATAGTTACCACTGCAATATTGAAACATCAATTTTTTACATCACATTTTATTCCTCTTTGACATGCACGTGACGGTAACAAATACTCAAATTTTGTAGTAAATCTTACTTAACACTTGGTTTATATCGTCAGTGGTACGGACTTTTACTTGTTCACTTAACAGTAAACCGGCGAATTTTATCGTCCGGTAAAAGGAGTGGAACAGGTGAAACCGCCGTTACACATTACCGCGCACTCAATAGCACACGCGTGGACGACGCTTAAGAATTGCTAATGTTTCCTCCTTGCGTAGTTCAACAGAGTAGAGTAGAGTATTCTGGAGCACGGCCGCGCGCATAGAATAAGAAATGTTTTTGCGATAATATTCTGTATAGAAACGTCGCGGTGGCGGGGTGAGGGGTGAGTAGGGTTCCATAGGAATTATATGATGGGAAGGGAAGCAATTATTGGGATGATGGATGGCCCCAGGGCGCCGCCGTAATGCTTCTCTAACCAAAGATCTCTGCTCCTCTCACCACCTCTTTCTCATTCTCCTCTCACAACAGCCCTCACCCTCCGCTTCTCCGCACTTGATCCACCACCCTGCTTTCTCTTTCACGAAAGGAAGAGAGAGAGAGAGCCTGTTACAAGAGATTTCAAGAAATTGACAGGATTGTGCGAAAATGCTATTAGGAAGAGATTACTCATTGCGTTTGGATCGACTGTATTCAGTAAATTTCTGAATAAAATAAACCATAAATTATTAGGTACATCGATATAATTTCATCTCAAAGCGATATGTTTTATAAATATTTTAAGAAAAAAATATACTTTACACAAATTTTTTTGCGAAAAAGAAAGATTTTTCTGTGAAATTTGCTCCAGGTTTATAGATTTATATATATGTCAATATGTTTGTTTAATTTAAAAAGCTAAAGCTAATAACTAACAGAACGTATAAATGTCTAATAAATTGCATTCAAATCTATCTTCGATCTTGCGTTCCTGTCGCGTTTACGCGTGATTCGTCGCGTGACTCATCAACGCATACTTTCGTGACGTCTCGTCAAAGCCGATTCTGTTCAATCCTATCGATACGATTTAGATTGGTCTGTTAATTCAATTTACCTTGCAATGAGAGACGGCGGGATGAAATCGTGCAATGAGAGGGAGAGGATCCGCCTAAAGTCTAAGGTTTGGTAACCATGACATTTTCAGATGCACGTGACGCATGCTTACATGTGCGTGCAAGTGTATAGAAACGATCTTTGGAAAGCTGAATGATGACAGGTGAAGGGCGAAATTGTTTTAACTATGAATAATTACCTTAATATCGCTTTATTAATATTATCATATATTAATATACCATCATCATCATCATTATTACTGTTATTATTAAATTTATTATCTAAAACGCTTTCTTGTAATAAACGCAAGAAAATAACAATGATTAATTACAACCAACAATTATGTGAAGTAGATTTTTAACAAATGCTAACTTTAGATAAATAGCACTATAAATAACGAAGAATTTCAAGCTAAATTTTTACTAGCAAATTAATATTCTTCCTGTTCTTCCGTTTTTTTTTTTTTATCAAGTCCTAGCATTTATTGGTAATGTTTCACAACATTCTGCGAAAATTTCACCGCTTTTGACCAAGAGAGGAGATATCGATCGATCGCCAGAGATGAAGGAATCGGTTTCCAAGAGACAAGAGATCCTTAAGTACATGAAGGATTTAAGCGACCGTATTGAGTTTTATTCCCCTCACGATCCACACTCGCTGATCTTCTTTCGCCAGACTACGTAGAACAGATAGCTGAAGAAACCGTATATGGATTCTCGAAGCTATATTCCATTCCTCTTCTTAACCCTTCCCCGTTTTTATCACGGCCTTCCGCCTTCGCTCGTTCTACGTCGAGCCTCGCAAGATACACGGTTGTTGAGCTGCAGCTCGCGGATTCTTGGGTCGCCATTTTCGATCGCGCTACTCGCTATTACCTTCACATCTCCACGGCATTTACTACATTGATTCTTAAACATCTCGCGACTCGTAATGAGTCGTACGTTTTATAGAGTTGAAACAAAACTGACTCTCTCTTATGAAAGCAATGTGAGCCGCCGACAGGGAATTTTGAATTTTTTATCGATATCTCACGATAGATTGAATCTGCTGCAATCAGGTTCGGTAAAGATTATTCGTCAAACAATTCTGTTTGAACAAATGCAGTGATTTCGCGAATTGATATTATCCGTTTATTTGCTCGTGACCGTTGTTGGCCTTTGCAATGTTTGTTTATGACGTAAAAACATTGCACGCGCCGTATCAGCACAAAGGCGACCTCCTTGTAACGAAAGACGTCCCACTCTCGTCCATCTCAATTCTGTTATTCACGTATTGCGCAGCTGAATTACTCGATATCGAAGTACAGCGCAAGAGCGTAGGAGCGTAACGATCGATTGACGCGATTTCCATTGTTATTTATCTTTGTTTTCGAAAGTAAAAAATTCAAATAACTTTTACCGTCGAGACTTAGAAATCCCGTCTTTCTCTCTCTTTCTCGCCAGTGTTTTTCCATCTGCGCTCTTCATTACCCGGCAATTTTTGGAAGCAACTGAACAACTTTTGTCGTTGTATCACTATCAGCTCGGATCGTACGAAGCAAAAAATCGGGGATCGAAATTCGCACAAATAGGTCGAAATAATAACGTTTGAACAACCGCGCGAGGGAGATACGGATCGGGAACCTAAAGCGATCTTCGCCCATCCTGACGATGATAATAATGTTCTGACAGACCGGGGGAGGATATAATGAGGGGGGACGGATGCAGGTAGGGCGGCTGTCGGCGCTGAAGCGATATGATAAAGTGGCGGCGCTAACCTTTCGAACAAACACACCGGTACCGACTGCATCGTGCCGGTCGCCGCCGCTCGTTGCAATCGACGCGCTGCGCGCTAGGTCAATAGCACGAATAAACAATACGTTTTACCGATTAAAGAATCTAATCGCAGGTATTCTGACTACCTGCGATTATACAACAATTCATTGAATTTCGCGGCAAGAGAGAAAAATTTACAGGATATTATAATAACCGAAATGTATAAAATTTAATAATCTCTGTGATGAAGCAAGTAGAGGAAAAAAACCTGAAGGTCAAATTAAATAATGAAAAATTAAAATATTCAGACATATTCATTTCGTGATAGATCCAGCGAAATTTAGAGATAAAGATTTCTTTGTGAAGAGAACAGGCAATTTTCTTTGCAATGAGAATTTTAATTAAATCACTATCTTGCGATGAAATCTGAAATCATGTAACTTATCCGTGTTTTCTACGTATATACCGAGTTTTGTTGTGTATTCTCAATTTGGACTGACTGAAACAACGAGAGATAATAGAGCTGCTGAAACGTTGTTTATTCACCTCGTTGAAATTACGTATAACTTAAATGATATCGCATTGGCGGTTTCCATTCACTAAGGATATCGACGTAAGACGGCAATGCCGACGATAGTCGCCTGTTAATCCATCAATGTGGAGACATCGTATCAGGCTATATATATCCGGCGCATACATCGAGACGCGACACGGTTTCGAGATCGTGTAGCAGCATCACGCGAGTCGATATACGAATTCCTGGCACAAAGGGAAGTGGCGGCGATTAAGCGACTATGCATACCGCGAATGCGCTTTCCGTCACTAACTATCGAGAACGACAGAATCGCTTCGGTGCACCGTCATTAAGGGCAGAGATGCGCCGAACGAATAATTAAAACATTATTTCTGCAATTTATTAACTTTTTAATAATTTATTAATTTCTGTATGATCTTAAATTCAGTTAATAAGCCATATTATCTTAAATTAATGACAAAAGATTAACATAACTTTTTGTTCAATTTAAAAGGGCAGCTAGGTAATTATTTACTTTCTGAGCGGTTTTATTGTGAAAAAGAAAACATTCACTGTTGCAATTTTGTGTTAAAGATACCACGATAATTGCGCTACTGCAAAGAATTATTGCAATGTAACACGCGAGGGCGTCGTACGGCCGATTATTTAAATACGCCGGCGGTTTAACGCGGATTTGCGTTTAAGAGAAACGAGTTCATGGTAATCACCGCTACGCGCGATACGCTAATCGCAGCCGTTTTCTTGTATCTGTTATGTATCCGCTTCGGTGATGAGTTCGGCGTACCGACGACGACGACGACGAGCAAATCGCGCGCTACTTGGATGCGAATGTATATAAAACGGGCAAAACCGCCGACCTAGTAATAAACGCGCCGCGCCGCGCCGCGTCGCGCCGCGTCGCGTCGCGTCGAAGACGATTGGGAATGTATAGCGCGGCAGGGAACGTAATAGGTAGAAATAGAAATGCCAATGCGATTATTGCCGTCCTCGCGGTGACGGTGGCGGGTGAAACGGCGGCGATTACTCAATGCAACATTGAGCAATTGTAGGAGGTAAGAGAGTGCCGTCGGTTGAGTTTGCACAACAACCTGCGTTATGTACACGGCGCGACGCGACGATCCCTAGGTGAAAACGCAAGGACGTATACGGCAGATGTAAATTCTTCCTTAGAGAAGAATGAACCTGTGCGATATTCCGCGCGTATTTCCGATCATATCCATTGATTATAGAATATAGAAAGTGCTACTGGTATTTTTAGCATGTTTTCATTTATTAATATATATGCGAAAGTACAATATTACTGCGTAAATTTGAAACGGTATCTATAATAAATATACGAGACCCGCTAGGTCTAGTAAATAATTTCTTTCATTTAGCCGTACAAATAATTGCATTATACAATATCGCGTATTCCTGTTTAAGGAAAATATGCGTAATTATTTTGATATGATCGCGGAAATAAACACGTGAATTATTTATTACTCATTCTCTATAATAAATTCACTGGAAATGTCATAGGTCGACGGTCGCCTCCATAAATTTATGACGTGAAACGCGTAATCCCGGGGAAGTATCGGGACGCTATCGATAGCGTGTCAACATCGTATCCGGGAAAGTGGTTCCGGCGAACGCTGGTCAGCGAGATAGAGAAAGAGAAAGAGAGAGGGAGAGGGAGAAAGTAAAAAGCAGACCCTCGTCGTTTTCACGCATCTACAATGTCGACGCGAGTTCTCGCATTGCGGTCTACGATATAGTAGTGGGAGGTCACAATGGCCTCACGGATGCCTACAAGGTGCTACGTTCACATCGCTCCCCAAGCTCAATTATCATATTGGGTCTGAGACCAGTTTCCTCTGTCCCTCTATAACCCCTCGTCCGCGACATCCGTCTCGCTGTTCTTCTTTCCGGGCTAAGGCATATTATCTCTCTTTCTCTCTCTTTCTCTCCTGCCCTCTCTTCCCAACGCCCGTCTTCTCTCCGTCTCTCTTTCTTCTTCTGCTTCTTCTTCTGTTTTCTCATCTCCGTCCGTTCTCGTACTTCTCGTTCGCCGTTTCTCTCACATTCTCCATCAAGATCATTCCTCCTTTCTCCATCTCGTAGCCGAGTTCGATCGAGTCTCTTCCTTTCTCTCTTCCTCTTTCTCTTTCCTTTTTGCCCGTCTCTCCCGCCTATTGTCGACCGCCTGCCAGCATAATGCATCTTAAACGGCGGCGCCTCAAAGATCGACGCCTCGGTCTGGCCTCTTCGGAATTCTTCAATATAAATTAGATTCTTGAATGGGGATTCTAGATCGGTGGTATGACCGCGACGGTGTAAGGAAAGGGTACCTTAGGCCAACTGAAAGGGAACTCACGTATGTATTTATTTATCTATGCGTTCGAATATTGGAATATATCTTTTCCGGCGTCTTCCAACTTCCAACTTAGGCGCCTTTCTGTCGTCAGGTTTTCTTATCGTTTCCGACATGAGATTATCTTCGGAAGTCTTTTGAATATTTGACTCGGTGGGGAGGGGGAAGGAAGGTAATTTAGAAAATGATATATCAAGTAAATATTTTTTTTGTCTTAATCCTAATCGTGTTGAGTGTATCGAAAAAAAAATCAACATTACATACACACACACACACATACACACAAAGATAATTATATATAAAATTATGTAAATATTTTTTCATTTTATTTTTTACTTTAATATAAAACATTAAAATTGTAAATGTATTTTTTTCAACGACGCATATATCGAACTGACCAAAGTACAGGAAATTATTTCTTTTTATCAATTGCACAAATTTTTAAAAATAAAGAAAACTTTTTAATTTAATATGATGTATAATTCTCACGTTGAAATTATTTTGAGCGATTAATTATTATGATCGAACAAACTTGCGCATTGTACATTGATCCAACTTTTGTAGTTTCCTCGAAGAAAGAACCACCGTCTACAATGAGCACCGTCATCGATCGATTCAACTTTAAGAGGTGTACTACCCTTTGCGGCGCCTAGTGTTATCCTTTCTTTCGTACCGCTTTGACTCATCCGATCTCGCCTCGACCGATGGCGATCAGAAACTTAAAATTAGAAGCGATATAATTACATGATCGAAAGTAAAAGTACAATTCTCGTCAGTAATTTCTTTTTTTATTTTCATATGTGACATCCGTAAAATAAAATGGGCGAAGTTTGAACTTACGCAAAATAATCAATAGAGTTTATATCTCTTATGATTCGAATTCCCCAGAATCATTCATTTATTTTGACAGTGTGAATATTTGTTTACAATTAAAACGCAAATGGTAAACTGCTGTAATCGAAATCGATAGTCCTAATTAAATGATGCTACATAGACATTGAAAGTGAATTTCCACGTTTAAGAATGGGAACACGATGATTGGCGTAAAGTACATTTTTCCATGTTTACAACGTCGGGAATTGAACTTAGATTTCTAATCGATGCCCTTTGGACTGAAATGCACGTAATCGAGTTCCCCCATTATCGAAACAAGTTTATGTGTCGAATCGTGTTTACAAGATCGGAGCACGTTGTAACTACTTGATAGTCCTAACTGCATCGTATATCGCCGGATACCCACACTGCCGATCAGTTGCTTATCTGTATATTTATAAACATACGCACCTTTCGTGTTGCGTCCAACGTTACGATGTCGGGGGAGCACAGAACAAGAAAGAGGGCTATAAAGTTATAAGGGAAAGAGATTAGAAAGAGAGAGAAGAATAATCGATTTATTATCGAATATCAGAATAAACAGATAACTATTTTCGAGAATTTATTAAATCGACAGGGGATGATTTATGCAACTTCGGAGTCCACGCCGTATGTAGTAATAAGTTGATCCTTAAATTTTTACATTTTATGTAAATTTTTTATTATTATTAGGCCACGCACAATAACGTACGGTGAACGACGAAAAGCAAGAGCCTAGCGTGTTAGATCAACGCCGAAATAAGCTCATGCGGCAGAAAGAGAGAAGCGGCGGCGTCATACGCGCCGCGCTTAGGCACAAAGCGCGAGAGGATCGAGCGAGCCGACGAAAGAAAGAACGAGACGAGCTGAAGAGCGTAAGAGAGAGGCAAAGAGAGAGAGAGAGGGAGGGTAAAGGAGGGAGACGAGAAAGGAGAGTACTTGCGGCGCGTAGAGAAGCCCACACGAGTCTGGCCGGATACTCACACTTCCGGTCCTACACATGGGCCGCCGGCCGGGGCGTCGTTCTCCTTTGCTTCGCGCGAGAGCGAGATTAGCGTGTGTGTGTATGTACGTGCGTGTACATACCGCCCGTCAGCTCGCCACTTGCTTTCGCGCGCGCATGAACGCACACCGAGAGACAATACCGTAACGTCACACACGCGACTTACGCTCTTCCTATGTCGACGACGCCGACGACGAGGATATGGCGACGGCGGTGGCGGCGACGGTGTTGGTACAATGACGTCACACTGTCGGCACCCTACACGCGTGTACGTACACCCACACGAGCCGTTCGCTTTGCCGCAAGTCGCTTGTTCTTCGCTCCGTACCCTCCTGAGACCTGAAGCTAAGTTTCAGTGGCACTCGGGAAAAAGAACGGATTGTTTCGTATTATATGTGAAATGTGAGAAAAGCCGATACTACTTTTTGTTAAACGTAGTACTCGATCAATTCTTTATAAACTAGGCCTTCTGCGACTTGGCGTTTGGTCTTTGTATTATCGTTTTTCACGTATATTTTAGATAAGTTTAACGAAGTTTAAATGTGTGCTTATAAAATGTATGTGTGGCAAGGCTGATATTTCTAGACTTTAAATTGATCTCTCCCTCTTTTCTCTTTTTCATAAAAATATTTAGTTATTTATTGAAACACTTAGAAGAGAAATACATCTCACTGACAGTTTGCGACTTTTTTCCTTTTTATATGTAATGTCCCCATCTTCTTCCGGCTCGATAAATCGCTATTCTGAGGGATATATCGAATGCTCATTACGAGGCAAGGGGACAAATTAACGACGCGAGTTTCCGTTCGGGCGCCACGCGGGTCTCTCCTCGATGAGACAGATTTAGACCTGCCGCAGGAAAAAGTGGATGCGCCGAGGTTTACGCAGCCTGTTTACAGAGACCGCGGGCCCGAGTGGTAAAAGTTCACGCCGCGCGCGGTAGGGAAGGGGGGGTGCGTCGAGTGGGAGAACGAGGGAGCAGCGGGGTGCACCGACAATTCGAGAATCGGCGACGACTTCCGGCGGTTCCGTTGACCCCGCGGCAAAAGTTCGTCGGTACCGCCGCCGCCGCCGCCGCCGACTTCTCTGCGACGCAGAAAGAGCGGACGTGTGTATTCGCGGAGGGACGATCCGCGGATCCCTCTTCTCTCCGGTGAGAAGCATCTTGCGATCCCGAAGCGGACTGAGGAGAGACCTGCTGAATGCGCGTCCGATGAAGCATCATCCACTTTAATTCAACTGAGAAATGGCTCCCGTTCTTTTGCAACGTCTAATTTATAAAGATGGATCTTTTGAATTTTTATTTACAGTACAGTATGGAAAAATTATATGGAATGCGCTCTAGTTTTGCGACGTGTCATTTAAACTGCAAATAACTGGAGATAGAAATAAACCGGTGACTATATTCTTAAGGAACACATTTATTACATTAAAAATAGAAAGAATCGATAGATTACTTCTTGAATGCGCAAATGGTCGATTAATTTTTTTCAATCTTATTTAAAGAAATATATAAATTACAATTTGTAAGATATTTAATATTTTAAAACAGTTCGTAACCTATATCCGCAAAAATTGAGATAAAGAAATTTGGTAACAATTAAATATAAGAGCTTGTTTCGAAGAGAAGTTTGAAATGCTTTTCGATTGAATGAAAACGCTGTTGCATTATTAACTACGAAACGCAAGTACGTTCAATGAGAGCCAGAGGGGCGGAGGTGTTGAAAACGGAGGTGGAACGTCCACGCACGCGATAGCTTCGATTTATACGCAAACGCGCATTCCAAATGCAAGCCATGTAGTTAAACGATCGGCCTCGAGCGAGCAGTCTCTTGTAGAAACCATCCTGCAAAACTTTGCACTAATTTTCCATCCGTATTCAATGTGTAAATTACAGATTGTGTCGTCGCGAGTTTCATGCGTGTGCGTCCGGAATTAAACTCGCGCGAAGCGGTGTAAGTGTGTAGGAGATTACAATAGAGCGCAATGTGGCGTACATTTCGCAATACGCGTTAAACAAACATACCGAGTACACAAAGGATACGAAAGTTCCCGTGGACAATAGTCATTTTTACCAGCGTGGTAATAGTCAACAGAGATAGTAACGGACTTATTTATTGGAAATTAAAGAATTTCGCACGTTCAGAAATGATTTGCTGTAAGCGCAACGGTCACGCGCGAGTACTTGTCGATCGGAAAATTTCAGGAAGACGAAAGGTCCATTTCTAAAGGCGGTGATATGAATACAGATTACAGTCCAATTATATTAAAGATCATTTTAAGTCTACCTTAAGTCACGGGCGGTGTTAAGATTCCGTCCAGCCAAATAAACCAAGACAATACTTGCTCAAGACAATTTCAACTATAAATGCCTAGGAAAAAAAAAAGAGTCTTACGGATGGAGCAATAAAAGGGATGGGTGCATTACGAGCTAGGAAAAGGTGGCGACGTCGAGGAAAAGTGACGGCGGCGTTGGCGAACCGCGCGCGCACGCGCGCGCTGTATGTCCGGCACTTTATGAATGCACGCTGCGGCCGCGTGTGCGTGCGTACGTGCGTGCGCGCGTATACGTATGCGCGCCCGTACTACGTACGTACGGCGGCGGCGGCGGCGGCGGTGGCGGCGGTACATTCATGCGGAGCCCCGGCGAGCGTATTTGTCGCGCGTAGCGCGCGTAGTAAGTACCCATACGCGAGCGACGCGTGCGTGCGCGATAAATGGAGGGCGCGATGAATGTACTTAGAATATCGTTGCCCCCCAGAAATCGTTAAAACGAGCCGTCTTGCGCCTGCGGGCACGACCGCCCGCGCTTATTCACGCCGCTGAAAACACGCGAGATCGATATGCATAAAGGTTTAAGTTACACCGTCACTCTCTCTGTGGCCCTTCGCTGCTAATCGTATTGCATCATAAACGACTTGCCGCGTCGTCTTACTCCATTTTCGCCGAAGAGCGTATCTTGGGCCGATGTGATCTAATTTACATGATCAAACAGTCCGTTTTTCTCACCTCCAGCTTAAATTTATATTTTTAGAGGTAGAAGGACGCGTGAGGTGTGATTACTAACTATGGAGAGCTTTATAATACATTTGTGATTATTATTATGATTATAATCCTATAATTGTAAAAACATACATTATACATGCCAAATGCGTTATGTTGGCATGAACGTGAATTTAAGGAATCAACGCGTTGCACATTCTATTATCAAATTAATCTGATTAATAAGCCTTTCTGCATATATAAAATTTTGTTTGAAGTATCGCCTCGCGCCGTGACACTTAATGCAACATTTATGTCTCGACGTTCTTTCTCCTTATCATGTACGCAACGTGGTCGAACGCCTTCCGCGCCTGCGCCTTGTACAATAATAATTACGCTCATTGACATTTTTTTCCGGTTCATTCATCAGGGCTGACCCGACCCGAGCCAGAAGGCGGGTGTGCCGCTTTGCCGCACCTCGTCGATCTCACGTGCTTTATTGGAACACAACGCCGTGCACGAACGTTTAAACACACGAACGCCATGCATTCCATTTGCGCTCGATGTGTTTTTCCATATTTTATAGTGTACGAAAATAACATCAGGCATTTAACTGTTCTAATTAACGACTCGGATTTGAGCACTCTAAAAAAAGCGGGCTGCATCACGATGGTCTAACTGACGGTATTTTCGGTAATCCCGATAAATCGAAACTACGAGATTAACAGAGGAAACAGAGAATTAAGCGGAGATTTAATTATACACCTGCCAAACATTGAAATACAAAACGCGTAGCGTGTCTTTTATTTTTGTACGTATACCTTTACAATGCTCAATCAGTTTCCGGCACTTTATCTGTTTTGCTCGTAAATTCGATAATTGTGTCATGATAATATTCTTTTCGTCACTGTTATCTAAAAAGTCAAAGTTTATCGAAATATTTGATCAAATATTCATACACTGACTCCACCATGTCTGCTTCCGTTTCATTTCTTGCGTCTGATTATACACCGCGTAATCGACCCTCTTCGTCGCGCTGAAGTCATTTTGCTTCACGAAGTAGACATTCTACACGGCAACCACGCGTGTCCGCGAACCCGAGTATAACCACTCACGCAAGGAAACACCCTCGTTCATAGCATCGACTTAGAAGGTACAGTGCGGAGTAGACCCACACATCGTTTCTCCATTAACGAACGTTTATTATACTCACTCTATTAAAATTATAATTATAATTTTATACAGTTTGGATTTCGATAATAATTTCATTTCCTTATAAAGAAAGTGCTTATCATTGAAGAACAAAAAGTTTCTTCATAATTGTTATCTCGAATTTTTTTTATTTTAAAAATGAAAAATTCAAATTTAGTTCATTCAGAAAATTGTGTGACAATCTGTTATTTTTAAAGTCACATTTAATAGAATTTATTCGCATTTCTGTTTCTCTTATTTTTTTTTGCGTAATAATACGATTGTTAATTTGATATTTAAATTAAATACAGTAACTTGATATCGAGTAACTGTGATATCGAATCGCCGATAAATTTTGTATCGCGAACGTTCGTTCGTCAATACTCGCGTAGCGTAAGTATGATCCTTACGAGCACGTTGCACGTTACTTTCGCGACTTTCGGTGTTCGCGCTTACAATAATTACGCTCACGCAACGCGGCTCATTGACTCCTTTTTTTCATCCTACTTCTCCCGCCGCCGCTGCCGTCGTCGCGGTCCATTCACCGGTCCTGCCGACCGAATAACCCGCCACCTCGAGTATCTATTTGTGCATTCCACATGTTTGTGTACACACGACGGTGTGTGCGCGCGTATGTATGGAGAGGAAGGGGACACGATTCCGTCGAGAGAAACAACACCGTAGAACAGAGCGCGACAGACTCACGGAGAGGAAGGAGAAGGACGGATCTTCTCCTTTTCTCTTCGTCTCCCCCTCTGCCTCTCTCTTCTTCTCATGCATACGTGTGAGTCTTGTACGATGAACGTTGCGGCAGGGGGGCGAGATGCGAGAGGAGAGAATTTCCTGTTGTGAACGTCTTCGGATGCATCTGCCCTAGCCTCTTAAGACCAAGCCACGCGCGAGCACGAGCACCTATTAAGGCGCCACGGATAAAAGTCACGGCTCCCTTTCCGTAATTAAGGAGTTCGTTCCGAAAGGAGCACGTCATTAATATCTCGAGAGAGATACGAACCTAAGAATTTTAAATGTGGCGTTTGAAAAATTTGATCGACGTATATGGAAGTAGAATATCTCACGTAATAAAAATCTTTTATAAAAAAACGTGAAAAGAAAGTAGGACAATATTTCGTCGCCCCTACGAAGAAAATTGCGATAATTATTTTTAAACAATGGATACAATTGAGAAAAAAATACATTGCAGCGGACGGCGTTTAGGAAAAGTTCGGTTCTCTCGAAAGGCGCACCCCCCGATGTGAAATACTTCAGGGTTAGTAATCCCGTCTCGGCTTTCGCGTATCTCGCCGATGACGGCAGACAAGAACTAGATAGCTTATCGTCCGACGTCCAAGTGCGCATATCAAGTACAAGGTACGGCTGTCTTTGTCGCGTTCCCGTTGTCTCATTCCTCCACCTCGGCGCGATCTTTCTTCCCCGCGTTGACGCTTCCCGTGTATATATACTGTGTGTATGCATTACGGTCGTTCACACGGGCACACACGAGCGATGGAATGCACCGGTGTCGCACGCGCGCGCGCGCGCGCGCTCGCAGGTTCGTGTTGAGGAACCGTTAATGAATCTTCCAGTTTTTTTAGACCGCCCGTGTGTGTTGTCGGACGTGTCTCGTCGGCGCGGCCGAGAGGGTAAGGGCGATGGGATGACGGAAGACGCGGGCTGACCGGAACGGAACAAGATTGGGATCCTCTTCCTCGGATTGGGAGAAAAGAGCGCGAGAACGCTCGCCGCGAAACGCGTGTATCGGGAATACAAATCACGGCGTGATTTCCTTTGGCATTTTATTTCCTCTCTTTTACACGTTCTCTTTATCTCTCTCTCTCTCTCTCTCTCTGAAGGTAACACAATACCGCAAGATTTTCTTTTGTAATATGAAAATCTTATCGACGGTTTCAATACTTTTGTGTGCTGAAAAATGTATTGGGGGAACAAAAATTTTAAATAATTTAGTTTTATGTATATTTTTTTTTACGAAATTTGTTCGCGCATCTGAAAACGATCACTGGATCTATCTCCATATAACTGTGGTTTGTTTACGTACAACTTATAAAATATCCATTATTTTCTCGCATTCCATGAAATTTGACGGTCACAGACATCCGTCAGGAATACGGAGCCTCGCGCGGCGATCCGTTCATTTTTCACAAGCTTCACATATCTCCTTTCAATCCCCTCGTGCGTGCTGCGTGAAAGAGAGAGAGAGAGAAAGAGAGGTATCGGTGCCAGCAGGCCCAAAGGCACACCGATACCGGCGGTCTCGAGAAACAGGAGAAGAGAGACAGAAACGAGAAAGGGAAAGAGAGAGAAGGAGAGCCAGCCACCACCAGGCCGGTACGCGGTTGCAGCTCTGTTTGGCGGCAGTCCGCTTCTGAGAACTAACGGGTCTGCCCCTTTTCCCCTGCAACCCTCCGCCACTCCACTCGTGGCAACGCATCGCATCGCCTCCCCTCCGCCACGTCCGTCCTCTCTGCCCCCTACCTCCGCCGTCGTACGTGCATCGCGCCTGCGTCGACGCGCTGTCCGCTTGCCTGCTTGCCTGCTGCTTGCGTGCTGCCTTTGCCGCGCCGTGCGAGCGCGCATCTGGCGTCTGCGCATTGGCGCGAGCGTGACGCGCAAGCGATCATTCTCAGTGTGGCACGGGCCGTCGTGCGAGTACGTTGTGTGTTGTTGGTTGGTGCTGGACGGTGCCGTGGTTGTGCACGTCAGGACGCACGTTACTTTTCTGGTGGCTTCTTCCCATTTTATTTTATTTTTGTTTTGTTCGACCACACACGGACGCTCTCACGTTTGTGCCCGCAAAGACTAAAGTACAATGAATACAATATCGAACAGTTACTTTCCCGAGAGTGGCACGGATGAAACGATGCCAGAGTGCAGTCGGGAAACAAATAGATTACGGACGAGACGAGAGGGCGGTGCCAGCGACGATATTACGTTCCCGCGTGCATGTGCGATTCGCGGATATGTGACACGGCGAGGACGGCGGATCGGTACGATACCTCGGAAAGTTTCGGAGGAAGCGCAACAAGCCAGCAGCGAACACGATCCGCGCGCGCACGGGCAATGGAGTCGCGCGAGCGCATGGAGCGCGACGTGGAAAGCTCTCACGGAAACCATTTCTCAGGCCTAGTCTCCCACGTCGCTCTTATCAGCCGTGCGAACACTAACGATCGGATATCGTGACGCGAGCGTCATGCGGGTGACGAAACGACGCCAGTCGTTTCATGACCGGTGCCGGACTCAATGACCTGCCGAAAACGAGCCACGTGTTTCAACGTCATCGTCCGTGTCATTCCTTCGGCCCCGAGGATCGAGGGAAATTTCGCCCTCTCGTCGACGAAATTAGAACAAATGCGGCTAGTAGGTGGCGAGTGAAAGAGGGAAAAAAGAAAGGAAGCGCAGGAGCGCGCGAGTAACGGAAGCAAAAGAGAGAGAGAGAGAGAGAGGAGAAAACGCGCCGCACAGCGTGGTTTTCGACCGATACTCGGATTCCATTCCTCTTAGCCATTGAGGACAGGAGGCACTCTAATGGCCCTCGTAGCGCGCGGTCACGCTACACTACGGTGCGCCATAGTGCGCCGCGCGGAGACTTCCGGCCCGCCACAGGAAGCGAGACACACGTGTTCGGGCGTGTGTGTTCCCATAATACGATCTGCCTCTGCCCCCTCCTTCCTACCCCTCTTCCCGTTCTTTCCCTCCTTCCCGCGCTCTCGCTCTACAGTGCGTTCCATATTCGATGGTCGGGAAAAAGAAGAGCAAGCGCGTCGTGTATATGTGATATACGCGCGTATCGTTTCGTTCCTGCATTCATTCGCGGTCATTCGTTCGTTCGATCGTTGGTTCGTTTGTTCCGTTTGCCGAAACGTGCATGAAGAAAAGTGAAACGGAGCTATGAACGAGGAAAAACCACTGGTAAGATAAGATCGAGACGAATATGTAACGACTCTTGTTAGCTTTACTCTATTCTGTAACGGCTTCTTTAACCACATTTGCTTTGCTGCTGACTGTGCGTGGCGATAGAAAAACAGATAGAGGAAGTGGGAAAAAGAGAGAGCGATAAATTTATGTGCGAGCGAAAGTTTCGTCTAAAAATTGAAATCTTTACTCGGGAAATTCGCAATGCCAGTGGATTAAAGTTTCACACTTTTATTATATTCGATTCAATTATTTAATTATTCAAAATATGATTCTTCCGTACGGCTGTGTTATGAATGGATCTCGAATACCGACGTCCGTGTTTCTCGCGCGCGATTGGAAAAATTCTCGTCCTTACATTCTCGGATTGCATTCTGTTTAATTGATCGGTATAAACTTTTTTTCCCCGTATGGTCATGTTATGAATGAGTTTTCAACGTTACGAGTTACATTCATATTTCCCGATACGGCCGTACGCCCGCGGTGTAGAGGTGCTCAACCATGTTGTTCTCCCCGTTAGTCGGACTTTGATCCGTCAATCAGGAAAAACCAAAGATACTTCCATTCATTTAAATACCTAACAGCTCTACATTAAAATATCAAGAAACGATAAAAGGTGCTTGAAATTGTAAAAACTTTGAAAACTTTATTTTTCTTGAGATTGAAAAGCTTTTACAAAATTTAATATATCTTTTTTTTCTCGCGATATATTATAAAAAAATGTAAAACCAGATCGTAATAATAATAGAAACCTGACCAACTATCCTGTTAACGGAAATATATTATATGATCGTTTATAAATGTAATGGTGCTGCTAAGTAAATTGTAAAACATGTTTTTAATTATATAATGAATAGATATTAGTTAAAATCAAAAATCTTAACATATCGAGGTCAGAATAGTCTCAGAATTATAAGCTTCAACTAAAGTTGAACATTAGCATCAAGTAGAGTCACGCACTCAGGGCCGTAATTATGTGCACACGTGTACGTTGATCATCATTAATTTTCTCGGCTCATTGGATATAAGTTTTTACTGCTCAACTGATACTGTTTTCTTAATACGTGTAGATACTGCTTAGACTACAGCAATTATCATAAATTTAAATAAGATTTAAATTTATAATGTGTACATATATCATGATTATTACTTATAAATTGTTAAAGATTACAAAATCTGATTTTATTAACGAACGTCATGATCACAAAGTCGAAATTTATAATAATCGGATGACACATATCAATGTAGATTAATGAATATCAGTACATATGAATTTATGCCCATTAATATATATAGTGTGCTCCTTTTCTTAATTTTTATAACGACGTATAGATTGTTTTTATAAATTACTACACTCAAACTGCCTTTCATTTCCTGTTATTATTTCCAGTAACATAAATATAATAATTATTTGTTAATATCTAATTGCATTTATTAATATATTTAAGAAATTAGAATATAAGAGAGAAATAGCTAGCGACTAATAAGTCTCTAATGTAACCTACACGGAGAAAATTTTTCGTTATATTTTACCGTAAAATTCACTACAAATTTTAACATGTTTGGTGATAAGAGTAGGATAACTAGACAATTACATAAAAATAAAAAAAACCTGTTAAATATTACCGAAAATGATAGAAATTTGTGAAATGTACAACAGAAATTTTATAAACTACATAGTAAATTTTTATAACTACATAGTAAAAATTACCAAGCAGATTGTAATATTATTCAGACAGATTTTATATTTTATTGTGATAGATATGAATAAATCAGAGAGAATTTATAAAAATCTTCCAAATTTTAGTTATCCCACGATTACCATGATTTTTAGGCTAAATTTTAAGAGAAAATTCTCTCCGTGTAGGGTTCTTCTGTGATTTTCCACTGAAAATAGGATGTATGCGGCATGAGACATCATTGGGATTTGAATCCAAGACCCTTCCGTTACTAATCAACTCATGTTAGTATGAAGCCACGCGTCATCCCTAATTTTTATAGTGTTGGATACGTAGTAATATAAGATGGGCGAGTAGAGGTATTACTAATATTACCTACTATTACTATAAATTCTTAAATCATGTCACCTAAATCTATCAAGTTCCTCTGTGACTTTCCGCTGAAAATAATCCTATTTTTATATCTTCTTCATTTCATGCATCACAAAATTATCGATTACATCTCTCTGTCTCTCTCTTGCTTTCTCTCTGTTTTTCAAAACTGTACTGTAGCGTCGAGAAAATATCACAAAATATTAATCTCTGCAATGCATTATTAGAGGTAATGCACATATGCTGAGTTACACGTGTATTTTGTTTGTCTTAAAATATTCTTTAATATTTTTGTTTGTTGTAAAATTTCTTCAATCATTTATTAATTCTGTACTATTCGATGTGCGTATTGCAGAGTGAATGTCGAATTATCTTAATTATTTCGAATTATTTCGAATTATTTCGAAACTTCACCGTTTGATTTTTACATCACAGGAATAACATCTATATCCGCAACAATATTTTTTTATACGTGATATTACATAAAACAAATATATTTGAATTTCATGAAGATATTTTACGCACATGCGTTTTACTTTTTTTATGTATTTATTTCTTTATTTTTTTATATAATGCTTACATTAAATGAAAATAATTGATAATAATACCTGCCCTTTCTTGGGAAACCAATCGCAGCCGAAAGTTTGAGTCCAATAGTTATACTTTTTTGAGAATTCTTAACTGTCTTCTCTGATTGGCGCTGATTGCTCCGAGGTACATAGTAAGCAGCACTATATAAGATGTTGATTAAGACAAAGTCGACATTCAGTTGAAGTCCTCAGCTTAGGAAAACTTTATAGACTCAGTAAAGGCCGTGCAGTAGACTGTGCCTAAGCAGACAGTGGTCAATCGACAATATAGCAGGTATGTGTTTTGTCGCCCTTAATTCTAGAACGGTACGTATGGATGATATGAAGTAAAGGAAGAGAGAGAGAGAGAAAGAGCAAGTATTTTGTCGCATGCGTAGGATTACGGAAGTACAGGGACAGAATCTTCGTACCATTGAACACAATTTATTATAACACACTGTAACTTGGAGACTCGGAGTTATGTTTAGTAGTATAAAATGGGCGAGTAGAGTTATTTTAGTCCCTAATGTGTCACCTAGATCTATAAAGATCCTCTGTGACTTCTCGCTAATAATTGTATGTGGGATGGGGGTCGAGATTTGAATTCAGGACCCTTCCGTTTATTAATCACTCGCGTTAGCACGGAGCCACGCGTCATCGTACTAAAGTTACAATTATTAGCATTTAATTAAATCACGTTAAAATATACGGTTTCCATGATGTTATAGGTGTCTCAGATACGAAGAAGGTGAGAAACCGATCAGCGTCCTGAAAAATTGAGAACCATAAAGTCGTGACTTTACATGCTTCTCTTAAGAGAAATACGATATAGTAATATACCGTGTAATACCATTTTCGGAGCACTCGCGAGCGAGAATCCCGCGCTCGTAAGCGTGCGCGCGCGGCGACTCAGCGGTGTTTCTCTTATCATGCTCATCGCATTCCTGAATATTATTGCTGTGCATTTTTTTCGCGCTCACTTCGCGTAACTGCTGCCTCTCCGTCTCTTTTCCGTCCTTGCTCCGAGTATCGAAACTGGTGTAATCTTAGTTTGAATTTAGATGCCGCGCGTGTGCGGCGAACGCGCGAAGGTAATCTCTATGTTTACTTTGCATCGCGACCACGAGAGGTGATTTTTCCACGGAGATTTAACTTCAAACTGCATTACACATTACGGTCTCGATATCCGTTCGTAAGTCGCCTCGTTCGTTTTCGTCTCTTCAGTGGAATAAATTTTTTTTTTTTTTTGCACGTACGACGTTTTCTCTCCGCCGCTTTCTCGTCGTCGAGCTGCTTAAAGCTCATCTCGATCGTACATTGAACTCATTAGCATTATACGTACGACTGTTGCTTTCGGCGTTTCTTCGAATTCCGCTTAATTTCCCTAATTGGAAACGAGTCCAAACGCGGCCCCTTTAACGAGTGGGAGCAAACACGTGACTCGCGAGAGACTCCCTTTGTCTCGCATAAAGTCCTAACTCTCTTCCCCACGAGCCTTATTACCTCGGACGTTCGTTCTCGCCTGCTTCGTTCGTAAAGCTCAGCGGCGGCCCGAGCCCGCCGCGTTGAGATCCTCCAGATTCTTATGCGTATGTTGTATTATGGTTATATAGGTGGGCCGATCTTTCTCTCGTTCCCTCTCTCTTTCTTTCGCTCGTTTCGCTGCCGAGCCGTGAATGCGAACTGTAGGAGGCTGAGTTAAGGACAGGTACCAGTGGAATGCCGTCTTCGGACCGACCGCCTGAGAATCCCGACCTCCGTGTTCCGTGTACCTCTTCTCCGATGCGATCCAAACACTCTTGCAGCGTGCCGCGAGCGCACCGCTTGAGACCCTTATGAATAACAACAAAGCGGAAGACGCCGTGCTCGTGAAAATCGTCAAATCGAGTTTGGTAAAAAAAAGAAGCGATATAATGCACAGCACATTTGGAAAAAATAAATTTACAACCTATGGTTCTTCGAAAGAAATTTATGAATTAAATATAAGAGTATTATTTTTTTTTTTTAATTTGATAATATAATTCTCAACGGAAAATTTTGAAAAGACAAAATAAGAAAGATGTATAATTAAAACATTTTATACATAGATTATGATATATAGATTGTTTTGATTTACATCATCGATTCAATGTTTTACCGTAAGATCGAGAGCGAATAGTTAAGTTTAATCAACATTACATTGTAGCAGGAAATTTGTTTTACGATTACAACAATCGATATCTATTCACTTGTTTTCATCGTCTAGAAATAGCGCACAATCTTTCGTAAACTGTGCATCGTACATTTTCGGGAAAAACCAATTCTTATAAGTGGGTCTAAAGGGTGACATCTTAACACTTCTAAAATAAATTCGCGCAATAAAAAGTGTATTTTTCTCTATCTAAATTATTCTGCTCACATTTTTATAAATAGGAACAATCGTATTCGCGCGAAACTCGGTCGTTTGCCGGCCAAATTACCAAACGCGGGAGAATAAAGGAGACCGCGTTATATAGGTGCACACGTATCGTTTCGGGGCCACGGTCTTGTGCCTTGTTTACGTCGCCGTACAGAAGGGCCTTCGGGGCCCGAGGCGCAAGGGGTCCGGAGCAGCGTGAGAGCGGGCGCCTTCGCCGCGGAGCATTTAGCACGGTGGGCGCTCCCTCCCTCCCCTCCCCTCCACCCGGCTCAACCCCGTCGTGCTCTCCGCCCTTCCCTGGGTCTCTTTCCCTTTTTCTCTCGTCCGCCACCACCGTCGCTCTCTCGCTCCCGAGCAATTTATCGCGCGGCGAATTCTAATTATCGTTCGGCCACTTTTATATAATATTTCACCCTATTTATATCTTCTATTAATTACAGAATTTTTTTTTTTTTTTTCGAAAATGAGGCGATTATTTTTTGAACTAATATTAAGATCAGATGATACTGATTAATTAGCATAAAGACTCACAAACTTTTTTAACGTTTTAAATAAAATATTTGCAAGCGTATAAAATATCGATATATTTCATTCAGATTCAGACGAAGTAATATTCGAATGGTAGACATTCGGTAAATTTGATAGAAACATTGCGCGAGCGTCCGCGTCGAGACCAGCGCGGGAAATGAGGCGCGTTGCGCGAATAATCGCGGGGTCCCGGTATTCCCGGGGGACTCATGTCCCCGAATATCCAATGAACACACCGTGCGCGCGCGCGTCGTTTTCTCTCCGTCTTCCTCGGTCGCTCTTTTTCTCCTCTTTCAGCGAGGGCAACGAGGCCGGCCGGCCGGCCGGGGCCCGCCGCTGCGGTGTGTGCATGTGCACACGACGAGAACGGACGAGGAGCGTCTGAGCGGCCGCCATGACAGAGCGGAATGCATGAGAACGCGGAGCTACTGACCCTTTCCCCGTCCTCTCCCGTCCCACGTCTTCCTCGTCTCATATATACCTCTCTATGTCTCGTTCCCTCGTACACTCCCTTAACCCCTCGAGGACTCCTTTCACCCCTTTCCCCCCTCCTTCCCTCGCCACGCCGTTTTTCTTCTCGCTCTCGCTCGCTTCGTGGAAGTGTTCGCCTCTCTTTAATCTCCATATCAATCTCGCTCGCCGAAAACCGCCGAAACGGCCGCCGTCGGGCTTTTAATCGCGCCGATTCGGAATTATTCGGAACAACGCTCGTCCGGCAACCTTCGGCTTATCCTCGTCGTAACGCGTCGCGATACGATGAGCACGTCTTTCGACGCGCGTCTCTGCCTCTCCCGCCTTCTGTATCGTTAATTCTGCCGAGCGCGCACATAATTGACTTGTGCTGGTCGTAGATAAATACGTTGACAAGAATGACATAATTTTTTTTTTCTTTTAGATATAACACCCATTGCGAAGCGCATCGATGTTATGATTGTATGCGTTTGGTCGCTTGGGATTAAATTTTCGCGAACAAAAGTTGACAAAGATAGGAAACTATGAAGGGCTAACATAGAATATACGTGCCAAAATCAATCGTCCAAAAGATGTTGGATCGGAGAACGTCCTAGATCTTGTTCATATCGTTTTTTATTTATGATTTCGACAAGCACATACAATTCAGAATACCTCGAAGTACGAAAATGCGTGCTTTATTTTATTTTAATTTATGTCTAATAAAACTGCGTCTAATATTGCACAATGCCGCGGGCCAGTCATGTGGGATCTCAGCAAAGAATTGTTTCACCGAACTTTTCTAGCAACTTTGAACCTATGACTTTGCGTGTTAGGACGCACTTGTTGATTTCTTGGAAACGGGCAAAACTTCTAATTTAAAGCAGATGTCATTTTAGATTAGAAAGATTAATTTTTTATGCAAATTCCGAATGTCAACGTTTTTTATTATTCGTTTTTTTTTTTTTTGAGAATGATGAACATACAATTAAGTCTCAACGAAAAGACATGAATGAAAGAATATAAATAGTACAAAAATTCTGAATGAAGCTAATATCAAATATAAGAAAATTACGATACACGATACACGATACACAATAAATACTGGACTAGTGAATCAACGAGCGGACACAAGTTTTCAGGCCATGTTGGCACATTTAATCGGGGGATACCGTCCTTCTTTATTAACCGAATCGGCCGCCGTTATACGGTCAGTTTATCCGTTAAAAATCCCTCCTGGCGCTTCGATCAACATGTAACCCTCTAAGTAACTAGTAAGCGGGTGCATCAGTGTATCCTCGCGTAGAACGCATCTTACAAACTCATCCGTTGGCATCCGAAAACATTTATTATGATAAGATTGTACACGAAGTAGCGAAGCACGTGGCCGACGTGACTAAGGTGCCGTTTCGCATCATCTGGTCGCGTGAGTGTCTGCCATCCGAAAATCGCCGCGACATCGCAGACCTAATGTCAGGCATAGACGATCACCGAGGAGCGAAAGGCATGGAGAAAGGACCACCCGTTCGTAAGTTTCTGCACCTCGCTGCGTGCACGCGTTCCCGCGGGAACGCGCCGTCAATGCCCCGCTTGGCGCGCGCGGAACGCCAGTTTTCCGTTATCCGTCGCGATTGTAAACAATAGCCCGCATGGAGCTCCGAATTGATTTATCTCAGCGAATATTTTTCACACGCATGCACAATTCCAATTTTATCTGTCGAAAGAGAAAGAGGAAGAAAATAGAAAGTTAAATTTTAGTAGTATAAGGCGGCTAAGTATAATAAATCCTTAGTGTCACCTAAACTTAAAAATTATTTGATTATTAAAATTATTTATTATTAAAAAAAATCTGAATTTTTTAAAAATTTATATTGTCCAAAAGAGAAAGCAATATTGATTTTATAAATGATTATAGACACTTATGAGTACTTTATGCTTTCGTGATAACATTTCTCACGTCTCACTGTCCGATTCGCGAACGCGTCTCTCACGAGGATGTTTCGCAGGCGTTCGAAGGTGTCGAGGATCGCACAGCAAACCAAAGAAATTGGACAAATATGTCCAGAAAGACTACTCTTCCGCGAAATCACGATCGAGCTGGAAAAGCAGATGGACCCCGACGGCGTCTAGTACGACTGACAAGACGACCACTCGCAACGCGATGCGACAGACGCACGGCCAGGGAGTGCATACATCGGACGTTTCTCCGTCGGTGTCGGTTGTGTCGTGTGCCAATCGGTCACATAACGGTCGCACGGTCGTAACACGACCGCCGCGCGCCGCTGTCGCCGCCGACGTGACGTCAGGAGATCGACGACCGTGTATCCACGTCGCCGCGACGGTCATTCATACGACTCGATGGAAGCCCGCGCGTTGGAATCCGAGGCGAGGAATGCGACAGGAAATAGTCGCATGACTGCGCGCGCGCTCCCGCCCGTGCGATCCGCGAGGGGAAAATAAATCCGCATTGACTTACGTATATCGTCGGGACGATCTACGCGGCCGCTAAAATCCCGCTCGAAATCGCTAGAATTTCGCTGAACTCAATCATTCCGATCCTGACGAGATTATAATTGCGGGTCTCGCGATCCCTTTGAGATACCGCGGGAGGAAGCGCGCGGCATTTAAATGCTCGTCACGTAAATGGAAACTTTATTGGTGCCCTGCTCTATATCTTACTAGGACTAAAGGTTTGTCCGCGTCGAATGCCCCAACATGCTCCTGTTTGCCCCAACGCACTGAAAGAAAAATATATTTACTTTTAGATCCAATCACAATTTTATAATATTTCTAACGATAATTATGGTTAACATAATGATGCATATAGTTAAGTTAATCATATTTTGTGTTAGAAATATTATAAGATTATGGTTGGGTCCAAAAGGAACTATATTTTTCTCTCAGTACGTGCTCCAAAGAGCTGTATTATCCAATAGGCGCTGTATTAGAGCGCGTTGGGGCAAAGAGGAGCATGTTGGGACATGCGACGCGAACAAATCTTAAATGTCCTCGAGAGAAAAGGTTCTGAATCTTCGATCTTTCGGACGTCTAAAATCTCGCGCGGTTTCCCCATCGATCGAGCGTGCACGGTTGCGTGGGATATTTAAAATCGAGATATTTGCACGATCGCACGCGGGCTCATTGCCTCGCGCGCGATGCCCGTAATCGAATCAAAAGACTCTCGTTAATCGCGCATAACTGCCCGCCGGCCACAGCGGTAATGGTGGAGGGAACACGGCGCGAGGCCGCGCGAGCGCGAGCGCACGCAAGAGAGAAGGAGCGTGCAATAAAGTCCCGAGCGCGACTTAATACCGCGCGACGGCTCTCCTCGTTCGGTCGTTGACTCTACGTTTCTTCTTTCTTCGAATCCTGGGGGCCCCCAGTCTCTCGTACCAGATCCTCTGTGCTCGGCTCCTCGCACACGCTCTCCCGACTCCCGACTAAATCCGTCCCTGCACCGGGGTCCGGCTAAACTCCCCTTTCTCCCTCTCTCTTCTCTCTCTCTCGCTCTATCTTTCCTGTGTGCCGTACCCTTCTACATCCTCGCTCTTTCCCCACCGTCGTGTTTCTGTCGGCGTGCACGCGGATACTTCTTCGTTCCTGCTAGACGGTAAACAACGCCACGCCATTCCTACTTCTCCCATTCATATCTCTCCCGCGAGCGTCTCCCGAATTATTAAGATGCCGGTGCGGTGCGTATGCGTGGAATGATAGTAATCGTCGTTGACGTAAACTTACGCTTATTTCTCTTTAATCGACGTGAGAATTGGTACTCGGATAACAATGATGCCAATTTCCATTTCGACCGATGTTATAAATTCTCTTTTAATTTATGAAGAGTAGAACACTGTGGGAATTTTATTCTTGCAATTAAAAGAAATCAAAAGATGTTCTATGTTTATACTTGTGCTATACCATTCTTTAATAAATGCACGGAATGCACTTGGTGTCATTGTCTATGAATCATTAATGCCTACACATTTGACTCTTTGAACTTGTTGCTGAGATAAACGTATCAATAAGACTGGCTCTCGCAGCTGATGGCATATCGGTTATTTTATTGCGCGTAGACATTATTCGGTGAGAGATCATACATTTGTAATTAGAGTTGAATTTAATTCGTGATTTATTTATTACGAACACATAAATGACAGTTGGCGTATAAAGCACCGAAAATTTAATTTATTAAAATAATGTAATTTTGATGATGATTTTTACGTATTATATTCGACGTTCTCGAAATAATCTATGGCGATTTGTAAGTCAGTTATGCCGAGTTTACTTGGCATTCTTTTTTTTTTTTTAAAAAGTCGCTCATTAGAATCCTTCGAAAATCCCGGATTGCCTCTCTTTCGACGTCGCGAATCAATACTTTTCTGCGATAGCTGCTCACGCGCGAGAGACCGTTCAACAGGTGCTCGCTTCTCAGCCGAACGATGCGCCGCGTTGTGTTCGACCGAAAAGAATACCATCGAGAGAAAAGGCAGGGAGAGGAAGAGAGACAGACAGAGAGAGAGAGAGAGAGAGGTCGATGAAGAAAAGGAAGATGCTAATTGGAGCGGCTTGTAGCGTCCAGCAGCGCGTGTTAACACGACTTCCAGGTACTCGGCGTGCCTTCTCTCTTTCTCTCTCTTACCTTCTCCGTTTCTCGGCCCTCGCGAACGAATACCTCCAGTAGGCGCTTCCGGCTAGATGCCGGCTTTCCTCAAAGGCAAGAGTCTCTTTGAAACTGGAACGCGGGACGCAATTTGGGGCGGAGTGCAGTGTCAAAAAATAGTATGCATCATCTGATATATTCTCTAGTTTTCGAGGGAAAAGTAATACAAAAGAAAATAGTCGCCGAAAGAAAACCATAAATGACTTTCCTACTTTGCAGTGTTTTTTTTTCCTTCTACCAGCTTCCCTTTCTCCCTTCTTCTCTCATTTCCCCCGTCTCTCCCATTTCCTCCATTTTTCCCCTTCGTATATACGTACACCCGTTAGTCGGACGTTCAACAAATATTTGCACGAATTCAGGGCGACCGCTCGTAAATTAGAGAAAGAGCGAGGCGAGAGCAGACTTTGAAATTCTTTGGAGCCATACCCCTGGTGGGCTCCTCAGTCCCTTGTTACCCCTCAACTTGCCTCGTTTTCCCTCGATACATACCATACTCTTTTCTTCTCGGGCCGCTTTTTCAACTTTGGCTCTCGGTAGAAAATTAAAATTGTCGTCTCCAAGTCGGCATCAAACGCGACCTCTGCTCGTGACACGTGACTTGTCACGCGTTCCCCGAAATTTGCCTGGCTCCCTGAATCATCACGTTGAATCATGCTCTCGCTTGCTCTCGAGTTGGAGTTATTAGATTCCGCCGTCGAAAGTACGTCAATTGATGGCCGCGATAGCGCCCGTAGCGGGCCCAATCGAGGAGATTAGAAGCTAACGAGCTAAGAAGTAATAAATACGAAGTTCTCGAAGGCAGCGATTACTTGGGCACGATAATCTTCACGTATAATCATCCGTCCGAATTCAGGCGAAATCAGTAAATAGACGAATCAATTAATAGGAAATTATTTGTTGTCGATTTTACACTCGCAAACTATGCGAGTTAGTCAACTTAATGATAAGATTTGTATTTCTACTATTTTGATGATAGAAAAATGCAATAAATCGTTTTTTTTTTGTTGGCCCTGCATTTCGACGTTGCATTATTATTCTGTGTCAAGGAAATTTGCGCAAATTACAGTCGAAAAAGAAATTTATCGTCAAAGTGTAAGAGACTTGTGAGACAAAAATATGGATTTCATCGATCGTTTTGTGATTTTGCGTGCCCATGAGTACAACGCGAATACGATCGAAGGGATGCGAGAAGAGAGAGATAGAAAGAGGGCGGGAAGAGTGGCCAAAGACGCGGCTTCTACGATGCTGCGCGGATCACAGCGTCATCGTAGTCGTGTAAGAAAGAAAGAGAGAACGTCCGAAGCGCGCGCGGCTGGAAGGGCGAGAGAGAAACGGAGGGCTACGAACGACGCGGAACGGGGATGACGGCGGGAGAGAGAGAAGGTATCGGGGGTGGGGGCAGTGGCGATGTCCTAGCGAAGGTCACGGCCGGGAATGCGGTTTACGTCCGTCGGTCCAAAGTGGCGTGCCGCGTTGCAGAGTTCTCTTCTCTCGCTCTCGCTCCCTTCGCCTTCCTGCCCTCTCGGCGGCCGCCACCCCCTCCCCGTCCCCTTCCCCTGCCGCACGTCCGTCTGTCCGTTCGTTCGTTCGTCCGTCCGTCCGTCCGTCCGTCCGCTATCTCTCTTCTTCTCCCGCTCACTTGGGACCCCGCGGCACGGCGCAGACTGCAGGAATGCACCAAATGCACCGCGCTGACCGATACCCGTCCCCGTTCCACCGCTTCCACTTGTTTACTTCGGCCGTTTGCCTCTCCCTGCTTCTCACCCTTCCCCCCCCCTCCTGTTTCTCTCTTTTTCTCCTTGTCTCTCCTTCGCGGTCCTTCGTTTCTTTTTTCTCCGGTCGGCTACTCCGCCTCCGCGGGCCACTCTCGCATCCTTTACATCGTTCTGCCGCCGCCGCCGTTGCCACTCCCGGGTACGGACCGCTTCTCTACCACCGGTGTGGTAGCGCGCCTCTTCTCTTCCACGCCCTCATCGTACGTACGGCCGAGCACGCACGCACGCACGCACGCAACGCGTGTGGACCGGTACGCAGAAGAGGCACGTTGTGTCGTCGTTGTCGGGGATACATACCGGGTCGTCCATCGCGACGTTCTCACTACGTGCGTTCTCGCGCCCTCCCGCCGCGCTTTCTCTTTCTCTCTTCTCTCCTCGAGGTGAGCCTTCCCCGTTGGCCTTCTTCGCCGTGTCCTTCGATCGCGCTTCCTTTTACGCCCCGGTCCCGGGATGACCCTCGCTCATGGGAACGCGGCCCCGGCAGTATCGGTTGTCGATCGGCGCCGTTGACGGGATTAACAGCGGCTAGTATTATCGATCGTGACCTGTTCTGAGGTTCTTATCTCAAAAGAGATCTTACAATGACCTTTTTACATATCTTTCTTAATAATACTTATCACGAGAATCTAAGCAAATTTTACATATTTTAATAAACTTGTTTTCAAGTTCTGCAAAAATCTCAGAGTGCTATGACTCTATATATTAAACAGGTTGAACGTAAAGTTTTAATTTCATAAATATAAGCAGTTGCTTAATTTTACTTGCAAAATTATACAATTCCTCGAGGTCCGCATTAATTGCACGAAATAATACACAGACGTCTGTCCCGTAACAGAGGAGCTACTGTAATAACTGAATTAAATTCTTGATCGCAACATAACGGTCTCTTTGTTCACTGTTTCCGAAGCATCAGAAACTATGTCACCTTCGATCTTCGATTCAAAGGTGGGCGCGATAAGTTTGTTTGTTGATCAGCGCGTCGATCGAGATCGATAAGCGCAAAATATTTGAACGGGTCCCTAAAGTTCTGCGAGACGACGGACCGTAATAAAAATACGACGGAGCCAGCTGATGCGAAATCACAGGGTGCAGAGACCTCGGTAGAGATTTGACAAACTCCTTCTCTCCTCTGCTCCCTGGCCCCCACCTCGTCCCTTCTCTCTCGGCCTCGTCTCGCGCATCCCCGCTCTATTCTCGTCTGTCTCTTTGGCCCTGACCCACCCAAAGGATGCAGTCACCCCGCGTATGGCCGACGAGATGCGGAGGGGAGCGGTCTCCGAACCGCGTCTGTAACTAGGAGGAAAAGAGAAGAACGCGCGAGACCGCACACACGCGCGTTGCGCTTGTGTGCGTGTATGCGTGTATGTGCACGCGTGAAACACACACTCCGTGTGCGAAAAGAGAGAGGGGCGGGCAGAAAAGAGAGAGACAACGTGAGCGCGGTGCGGCGGGGTAAGAGTACCGGAGGGGGTGCGTTCCACAAATCAATACCTACGCTGAATCCCGCGTGTGTACCACCCGTGCACGACGCACGAAACGTGTCACCCACCGACCCAAACCCCATGGACGATATAGCAGCTGCACGCACAGGCCCGGCATATGTCGTCGCCGCTGTCGCGCGCCGAATCTTAGGCCTCTTTACGACTGTATGCGGTACCGATGTAGCACACAATTTTTCAACAAGATCCTGTGTTAATTCTGCTATGCCACTTTTGCAATTTCGGTGGTTCATTAATAGTTGCTTTGGCATGTTCGTGACTATCAAATTATATAAACGTGCGATATTGAATTTTATGTTTACTGATACATTATATTACATTATTACATTACATATTTATATAAAATTATTTTGAGATTTGATTAATTATGTTTGTTTCAAATTATTTTTTCCGCTTATTTTTAATGAATGGTATTGTTTCTTGAAATTAAGAAGCTCGCGCGATAACGATTGCAGTTATCAATCTTTCGCCGAACATATTTCTGATTCTTTTTCATAACACGAATCGAGGTCGGCAATGACGATGACGGCGACGACGACCGTAACGAGAACGATCTCGAGCATCCGGTACTGTATCGTATTGTGAATGGAAGATTTACTCTTCGCAAAGTATATGTTTATTTCTCAACATTATTCTTACAAATTAATTTTTCTCTTTTTTTTTAAGCTTTTATCTCGCTTCAAGATTTAATTGCATTTTAAAATCAAGTTTGATTAGCATCGACAAGCTCATCGCAATGAATACTCATGAATACGTAAAATTCATTGTAATGTCCGCATACATCACTCTTTTACGAATTTTCGAGTTTTCCCTTCGTACCCATGGTATACGAGAGCCGGGCGTATTCCCGCGCCGCATCGTGTAACCGCGTCCTCGACGCGGCGCGGCACGGCACGACGCACTCGGCCGCCTGTCCGATACGCGGCGTTTTACGTGTGTGCGTTTTGTGGCGGCGACGTCTCTGGCGGAGGTGGTGGGAGATTTCATTCAGTGCGCCTCTCGCCGGGCGCTGCGCGCATGCGCCGGCCGGCCGCGCGTACACACGCTACTCACGCTGAAATCCCCTCCCACTCTAACAACGACGCCGACGGCAGCGGCAGCGACAGCAGTAGGAGCAGCAGCAGCGTTCCCTAACACGTACCCGTGTACGTACGTACATGTATGCACGCGGAACCTTGTACCCTTCATACGATCGCGTACGAACACACGAGCACCGTGCATAACGCACGTAGTAGCGTTCGCTTGTGCTCGCATGGTATCTCTCTCCCTTCCTCTCTCTCTTATGTATTTCTTCGCGTGCGAAAGAAGTACGAGCGTCACAAAAGAGAGCGAATGCGCGGCGCGAGAGAAGGAGGCCAATGCGAACGGCCGAGTGACCGGACCAGCGAGGGAGAGACGCAGGAGAAGGAAGAGGACCACACGCCGTTCGCCGGCGCTGTGTTGTTGTATCGCACGATCCCTCGTTGTGCGGAGACGCTCGCGTTTTCGAGGCACACGTTGCTCGTTATATCAGGGTTATTTGTAAATCAAATTCTAAATTTTTTTATCAATACTGAAGCAATTTGACAATTCTTCACAAGCTCCAATAAATGGTTGTAATAAAGACGTTACGTCACCGTGTGTAGTACGTTGAGATATCGAGCTTTATCGCGATAACTACTCTGTTGTCGCAATACTATCAATGACAAATGACAGTAATAGTATTATGGCTCGGAAAAAGAAGGAATTCATTGGGCGATAAGCTTAAAATCTTATCTCGGCAATGAACGCTTCTTCTCCGTATACGGAAAACATTCTTAATTTTCGATTTTACAAAATTACAGACTTTATGAGGCATTAGAGCAATTTTACTACTATTTATAATTTTGACCAACAAAAACATAATTTAATCCAATTTTTAAAAAAATAAAGTAAAAAAGAGATGTAATTATTATCTAAGTATTATTTGTTTTACATATTACTTATTAAATTTAAAACATTGTCCGCAACATATAACGCAACACACAAAAAAAATACTGCCTAATTAAATTATAAACACAGCTAATAAGTCCAACAACTCGAAATTCGGTTAAATAGATTTGCAATTTATTCTCGGACAGGTGCACGCCACGGGATACGCGCGCGTGCAGATCGTAATGAACGCGACCAAGATAGACGAGTATACAAAAGCAGACGCGTGAGACCGGCAAACGTAAAAGATTTAATTACGCAACTGATACCGTCAAATTGGCTAATTTCAGCATAATTATCATATGTATATTAGCGTCATTATATAGATCAACTGTTTTTCACGCATTTTCGAATTTGAAAGTGCGTGTCGGCAATAATGTGCGATCCACTGATGCATTGCGCGTGCAATAACTTCGCGCATCGAGACGGATTCGATGCCGCGCCGAAACAACATTGACGCATGTGCGTGTATAGTAGCCACGAGAAAGAGAGAGAGAGAGAGAGGGAAAGGGAGGGAGAGAGAGAAGAACGGTGCGTCGTAAAGTACGGTAGAATGTACTCTCTGACGTAGGGCCCCGTATTGGCGCGCGTTGCATTCCCCCGCGGTGCATTGACTTCGGCCTCCCCTCCACTACTTCGACCAGCGCGCCGCCACCCTCTTCGTCTTCCCCTTCTCTCGATCCCGTTCTACCAGCCCTCTTTCCTCGCCCCTTGTCGTTCCATCTCTTTCTTCCTTTACCTCCCTCGTTTGGGCCTTCTTTTCTTTCTTTCTTCTCTCTCTCTCTCTCTTCTTCCTCCGCTCCCCCGCGGCGGGGTTCTACGCCGCCGGTCATACCACTGCACCTCACCCCACCGCTCCCCTCCGTCGGTGCAAACGCTTCCCGGCACAACAACAACATTCCTTCTCTCTATAGCCCCTTCGGAGACTCCGCTACCAGACTCGACGTCTTTCTCTTTCTCATTCTTCTTCTCTCTTTCTCTTCTTGTTTTCTCTTCTTCTTCTTCATCATCCTCTTCCTTCTCCGTTCTCTTAAGGTCTCCATGCGGGTGAAAGGAAGAGACGGAAAACCACGCTGTTGAACGGCTCCGCAAAACTGGTCGCCCGCGAATCGCATGTCCATCCGATCGACCTGATGCCCATCGGACAAGAACGCCGCATAGTTTCGCTGCGTATATTGTATCTCGTTCGATATATTCAAGACATACTGTTCGATCTTCTTTCCGGTATCGAAAATTCACGCCGAAAGATTGGAGCAAAAGTCAACGAATCTTAATATTTTCTNGCTATATTCTCCCCTCTTTCTCTTTTTCACTACTTGTGTGCTCATATGGGGATAGATGTTAGATATGTACCAAACTGGAAAATGATTGACGTTAACAATTTATATTATTAAAATTTTATGTTATATAAAACAGAGGAACTGTCTGTGTGGAATGATGGATGTAATAAAAAATTGCTTGTTTTCCACTTTGCGAAGAAAATTGTGTAACATTATAAACAGAAGCTCGTTGAAATCATTTTAGTATGAAAGTATTGTAATTTCAAAGGTCTCTCTAAGTAATATTTTGCTTTCTGAACAATAATTTTCTATTTCAATTTATTTTATTCTTAATAATAATAAAATCAAATTTCTAAAAAAAATTAAAGAAATAGGAGATTTCTTTTGTATTGCTAAAGAAGATTAATGCATATATCATACTTATTTGACATTCCCTATTATTATAATTACGTGAAAATAATTTCGATCAGGAAACGATTGTATGCTTGTTAAAAAGTTCTTTTTTAATTAATTAACCGAGGATTTTATTGTGGCCATCGTACTGTCTCGATGGCCAGAAAAATTCCATGCATCGCATACGCACCTGCTCAACTTCTTATATTAGTCGGAAGCTGAAGATTTTATTATTCTCGAATTAATAAAAGATGGCAAGCTCTTAGATAGAATAACAAGCAAAAATAGATTTTTTGCAGAATTGAGATTCTATTAAGTCCTCGCTATCCTATCTTCATAAAGAAGAAACTTGTTATCATATTATGAAAATAAATATGTAACGCAATTTGAAAGATGCTTGTTATTAAGCTAAAGTCGACATGGGAAAGACTGAGTTGATCCTGAAATTGATCTCCGGTACGTACGAAGAATTCTGTAAAAATATTCTTGTGCTTTTACAAGTTGTAAAAATTATAGATTTATTAGTAATATGAGTGCTTCATTCATCATTAATAGTAGTATACGATAGGCGGATAAATGTAATAATTCCTAATGTCATTTATTGTTAGACCTAAAAAAAGATTCCTCTGTGACTCCGCTAAAAGTGAGGTATATAAAGGCAGAATAAAGGGGCCACTTGGATTTAAACCTAAAATCCTTCCGTTATCATTATTCAGAGAGACTTGACTTATGATTTAAAACATTAGCCGATCAAGCCGATCTAAAAATATCAATATTATTTAATGGATAATAATTGGGTATAACTCTCTTCTTACATCCGATTGTTTCTGAGAGAATATCTGGACAAATGCTTTAAGAAAAGCTTGAATGGAAACTCAGAAGGCGATCACCAAAAATATTTAAATAAAAAAGCGCTCCTTTTTGATTTTTTATCCTATCGTTCATTTTACATTTTTGAAACATGTGAGTGTATGTGTCTGTATTCTGCATTCAGAGTTGGAATTGGGAGAATTATTATATGATGAGCTGTTTGGATTATTTGAGACCATGTCTGCAACTGAGATGATGAATCCGAAAATGAATACTGGCATGTTATGCAATCGGGGAGATAACAAAGCCTGCACTTTTATTCAAGTGGTCGATTCAGGCACAACCAAATTGGATAACTTTACACCTGCTGAAATTATAAAAATAACAGATTCCACGTTCGCGTATAGTATCTTTATTCGTCGGAATTGCATCCAAAAAAAATAATTTTGATATACATGGAATTCTCTAAATCTTAAAGGATTTTAAGATAAGATTTAATTCTTATATTGATCTCAAAAGGATTCCTTTAAAATCAAGAGAAAAATAGTATAAACAAGAGTATTTAAGAGAGAAAAAAATATTTTTCACCTTATTGAAAGAGAAATATGTTTGCTATAAAACAGTAAGCTTAGAATATGAAATAATAAGAAAAATTACTTTGAACGTAAAATGCTTTTTTTTTTTGGGTGTGTTTTTCGCGAGAGATGAATGATTTTTTTCTCTATTTATATATTTTCCTTAAGGATTTAATACCGTCCCTTGCTGATTTTACTTTAACCTCTGTAAAAAAAAACATCCTTATAGAAAATGACCATAACTGTCCGAGAATTCTTTTAGTTTTCTTAAGGTTTACTCCGTCCGAATCCGTACAGTGAAAAGTTACCGCTGAGCTTCTCTTCCTGTGCGCAACATCGACATCCATTAGTTTTATTAGCATGACTAAAGAGTATTCCTGTTGAGATACTCCTAGTTGAGAGCGTTTTGCACTTACATTCCTCATTGATTTGCTTTCTTCTTCTCCGATAATGCATTTATCTCTGGACAAATGTTTAAGACAATAGAAGTGCCAAAGTACTCAAATTCGAACCGATATCAGAAAACAAAGAACTATCGGAAAAAGATCTAATAAATTTACTGAGCGATAAAAAAGGATATCAGGTCAACGTATTCTATATGCGGAAATCGGTGTTCAGTTACAAGTTTCGAAAACGTGACCATAAATGACCTTTTTTGAAATCTTAGCAGGAATTTCCTGACTTACGAAGAAGTATAGTGTAGAGGCGTATTTTTATCTTTATTTTTACTTTCTGTAAAACGATGTTTGAACGGAAACAGAAATGCAGGTTGCTTTCTTTTGTCGGATATTGCGTTTTCCTTGGAAAAAAATTAACTTCTTAGAATTATTTTTTCAAGTCGAAGAAAATCGCAATTAAGAGCAAGACAAATATTATTTTAGATTATTCAATTAATTAAAAGTATTTTTATTATCAGCATAAAATTAATTACAGATTTCTTTTTTAATCAGGAAATCGATCAGTGCAGATTCTTGGGCGTTAATAATTACAAAATGGCGACTCTGTATATGGGGTTTTATTATTCGAAAATTGGCGTTTATTTTTACTTTTATTCCATTTATTATAATAAATTTTTAAAAGAGAGAAATTCTTTTATTATATTTTAATCTTGATATAACAATTTCTGTCCATTGCAAGTGTGATTTTAATGCACCCCGAATTATGGAAAATTATTTTCTGGCATAATTTCGTTACTTTCTTGTTAATCAAAATGTTAACTGGCAAGATTAAAGTAAAAGAATAATTTTTTTATCGACGATTTTACAATTTTTCGAGTAAAGACTTTCCAAAGTGTACGAATTTGCATTTCCGATGTGTCGAAGCAATCTCGTGACGCACAACTTATAGATATTAGGATAGTAGGAAAGAAAGTCCACGTCAATCCTTCCTAAAGTCAATCCTTCCTTAAATACATTATATATAAATGTGTATGTGTATATACATATATATACAATACAAATACAACTCAATGTTACTCGCGCGCGCGAGAGCAAGGGGAAGAAAACGCCGTGTTCTTTATCGATCTTCGCGAACTACGGCGATCATGCGCGTGGTAGGCCGTAGGGAAGTGTCGGCCGTACTTCAATTTTGGGCCAGAGGGTGTCTCTGGGACCCCGCGCGAAACGAACTTGAGTCGTCGCCCTGCAGAATACAGGTGGGTAGGGGGCGCCTGGAAGCAGGGTACACGCGTCCTGTAACGGGTTCGCGGGGAGAGATTTCCGCGCGCGCGCCTACTCCCGAAAATTCTAGAGGGAAGACCGTCTTCGTTCTCCCTCGTCGTCGTCATCGTCGTCGTCGTCGTCGACGTCGTCGTCGTCGTCGTTGCCGTTGCGACCGCCGCCGCCGCCGCGGTCGGCGGCCATGTTTGCGCCAGCACGGTAGGCGTTCACGGGCGGTAACGTTTAGCCGCGCGTTCTCCAACTACTTTGGAGAACGTTTCTGCCCCACTCGCGGCGATGCGCCGCTGCATTCCTGGTGGGGCACCGCCGGCGGTGTTCCGTTGGTGTCGCCTCCACCACCGCCGACGCTCCGCCGCTACCCTCCCTACCTCGTCCGCGGCACCACCGCTCGATCCCACTCGCGCGCATTCTCGCGTCTCCTCTGCGAGAGGGGAGGGTCCCCCGGCATCGCGGTGGGGCGAAGTCACGCCGGGCGGGAAAGGGCACGCAGGAGGCACGGGTAGGGAAGGGTAGCGACGTGATCGAACTACACGGCGGCGATACTTCGTCTTCCACTTCCTGCTCTTCGTCTTCGATTCCACTCGTCGAGAAGGGCGGCAGCCGCCTTCATGGCCTGCGATGATGGTGCGCTGCCCGCAAACGTCGTCCCGTCTCGTTTTCCTTCGTCCTTCGTACTTGTCCTGACGCTTGTTTGCCTCGATACTCGCTGTTTTCTTCTTCTCCTTCTCCTTCCTCGTCTTCTTCTTTTATGGCTCGCAGCTTTGGCAGATGACCGGTGCTGAAGCCTAACTCGGTTTATGTATTTAATTATCGAACTTATTCGAGTTCGTTGGAATTTCACGGAGCCGAATGCGCCGAAATGCGTGGACAAGGAGTATGAATAATTGACCAAGATAATCGGCCGTCTTGGAATTCACCGCGTTTGCTCTTATTATATTTTCCTTTTAGCACTTCAACGTTAGGTATATCATGTGTACGGTCGTTAAAATCGACACATGTTGCTTCTCAGTATTGTGCTTCGGTATCTTCATGGATTTCTCTATCTTCTTCTTTCGGACTCCCGAGGTTTGAACGGTTGCTGGTTAAATCGTGCTATTTATGTATTTAATTATCGAAACAACTTCATTGAAATTTTTATGAGCATCAAGACAGGTGTAACAGAAATATAAAAGAAAATATGAAGTGTATAAAGTTCTTGCATTTTCTTCTTAGCAATTTAACGTGCTAGGCACATATTTCTTTACTCAATCATTAAGAGTTCATAGTGGAGATGAATCGCTCCCGAACTGTGCCTCCAACTTTTACACAATATATAATATCTTAATACATTTAAAAAAGAATCAATTTTTTCTTTCTATTTAATTTATTAATTTCTGTTACATAAGCATGTAAAATTAGAAAGAAAAAGACATAAAATTAATATGAAGAAGCTTTTTTGTATTATTTTTTTAATATCTAAATGAATTTATTTGAATTAATTTAGAGAAAGATTACTGTAGAAATTAACGGTTGTTTATCTTGGTGACTTAAACATGACGTGTATCACATATGAGATAAACATATCAAGGGTCGTCAGGTAACCGGTGACCGAAGGGAAATCAGTTGTCGCTAGCTATTAGGAGAAATCGGTCACAAAGCATTCAGCAGTCTTTATAACGACGAATTTGTGTAAGTTAAATAAACGGTTATAACATCGACTATTATTCGAGCCCATTTATATTTCTATCTAACACAAACAATTACAAATTACATTTTCAAGCTTTAAAATCTTTTTTAAATTTTTGGCTATGATTTGGCTTTGACTTTTCGCCGATTTTGAACGGTTTAAAAATAGTTAAATTTTTATCATACGTCTCAGTCTTTAGCATACGTCTTTAGAAACGTTCCCCTTTTTTTACTCTTGTGTAATGTGATTATTAGTAAAGAATGAAAACCTATGATCGGTTAACTGCGTCAAACAATATTAAAAAAAGAAAGAAAGAACGATCTCATGAAGAAGCGCGATGATGTATGAGTGGAGCGCAAACATATCTTAGAAAGCGAATATGCGAATGTCAAACACATCGTGGGTTGACTTACATCGGAAAATTCCGTCAGGTATTCTATCCAATTGAAAACAGCAACGCAAAGTTATTCGTTACATTTCGTAGCAATCGTTTGTATTAATATAATTAAATTAGTTCCGCAAAAAAATGCAATTCCAATAGAGAGATACATCGATAAATTGGCTAATGTTTCAAAACATTAACATGGGCTCGTTAACGAGCGAGAGTAACGGTAACACGTTTTAATCGAGGTTTTTTCAGGCGCTTTTTTTTTTTAATCGAATGTATCTCATTGCACAAGCCAAGTCAGAATAACTTTTGACTTAAAAGATGCAAATCGATCGATAGTATTACGTGAAAAACCTGGCCGTGATCTAACATCACTCTTCTCATTTCCTGTTGCAGACAAATGGTTGGGCGTATACTGATGGAGATGTTTCGCGCAGCAGTCAATAACAAAATAACGCTAATTGTCGAAGAGGTCATGCAACATGTGCAGCTTGTTATTGACGATAATGGTAAGTCGCATCCTATGAATATCATCAATTGAATTGAATATTTCTTCTTCTTGAAATGCATCTTGAAATGCATCTTTTTTTGTTTTGCTTGCTTGCACAATTGCTTAGACGTGGCAAAAATATTTAAAATAATTGCAGCTACGGAATTAACAGTCTGCAAAAACAGTTAAGACGTTTCGGCTAAACAGCTTTCTTATATGCTTATTTTGTTGTGGTTTTTTTTCTATCTTCTGAGAATGTTTACGTAAATTTAAAAAAAATTTTGTTAATATTTGTTAAACGTTACGTATCTATTTTACTGCTTTATTAAACAATGTTAATATGACTTATAAGTGTAACTGCACTGCATGAATATCACAAATTTTAGCTTTTTCTCTTAATCTTTTATCCTATATTAAAAGCAATGATAAATTGCAAAAAATTCATTGCCGCATATATTTGTGCAGTTTTGTAGACGTTTGATGTAGAAGGATTGAAAATGTTCGTATCTGAGCCAAATCCTTCGCACCACTCACGCATGTCGAGGTAAAGATATGATTGCTGAAATTTTTACTTTGTAATCGTGTTCTCCAAATTATTTTATTGTAGCTTGCGCTTTTTATTTTATATTTTCATTGCTTGTCTTACTTATATAGTTGATATAATTTATTTACTATTATGCGGTCGCAAAACATAATTTTCTACGGACAATAATCTTAATATTATTAATGTAGTATAATATATCGATTGCGAATTAAAGAATAATATATTTATTCGATGGTTAAAAACATGATCAATTTTCATAATATTATATTAAATGTACAAAATATTCCTGAAATTTATCTCGCATCAGCATGTCGAGTAGATGCTTGTTATTTTTAAAATTATATAGTGTACTTATAATATACTTTTATTTTACTCTAAATTTGCTCTAAATTTTGTTCATGACACTTTATAAAAATTGTAAACACAATATCGGTTACACGTTTTATAGCTTGCCATATGTAATTCTCCTATTTCAAAACTAATGCCGTTCACTTAGCTAGAAATTGAATTTTCTTGAACGGGTTTTATTCAAATAATCCATAATAATCGATATAGAAAACTAATATTAGCAATATCAATTCCTGATCTAAATTTAATAAGATATGTAAAAATAGTTGAATATCTTAAGGTTCATCCAACTGAATTTTTATGTTTTATACACAAATGAATTGAAAAGGCGAATACGTATCACGCATCGGCAAATTTTTAAACAAAAATCTAAAAAAGGCAGGTATCCTCAATCACGGGGATCAAAGCTCGCCCATAATTCTTTCATAACTGAAATAATGTCTTGCGTTTCGCTGCAAAATTGGGAATGTCTTGAATGGGAAAGGGATGAAGGGGGCCGCTTAAGTAACGTGTTGCAACAGGAAACGTATAAATATCAGCAACCGGCTGCATCGGGGCTGTTTCTCGGGGAGAAGACAGGGTACACGAGTCGTTTTCATTGGGGTCGAAGAAAAAGGACAAGATGGTGCGGCGAAATGTAAGCGTTATCGTTAGAGGTAACGACGAGAGACGGACGACGACGTGCCCTCGCTTCCGGTATGGCACGCGCCGCGGTGCCGGAAGTCGCCCGTGGATTCGAGGATACGGCATTATGCCGCCGTGATATTTATACGAGAGGGCACAGCCCCCGGTCTTAAACGTAAACCCACTCCGTTCTTAATTTAAACATCGCCATCTCTGGCTACGAAGAAATCTTGCGTAAAAGCCGGCGCATGCTGGTACCAGGATTCACAGATGCATCCTTCTGACACCTCTTGATATCCGAAATACGTGGTGGTCCATTGATCGGTGTACACATCATTTCATATAATCATTGCATGATAATTCATTCTTATATGTTTATTTTCGATTGCGAGCTTTGTAAAAATGGTCATTAATTTAGAAACATATAGAAAATAATTAAAAGAAATTGTATGAAAAGTTTTCTTAATTGACAAAATTAATTGAAAATCACGCCATTTTGAACGAATAAAATAAGTTGCATCGACAAGTTTTTTAAATGTCACATTATTGTTTAAAGAAACTTATATTTTATAAGAATATTTAATATAAAAATCGATTTATATGATTACTAATTCATCAAGTTGAATTTTTTAAATATACAAATATAAATAATCTTAAATTCATATTTTAATTATATTATTATAATTATATTTAGTTGATTATGTTGTTTATTTATACGTTTATTTAACGTGAAATGTAATCAAATTTTATCTTGTATGATATAAAATTTTTTAAATAAGCAAATGAGACGAATATATGGAATTAATTGCGCAATGATATAAATTAAATTTCAATAAACAATTGGCTGCACATTACGATTCTTCGCAGATTTGTCAGATTTTAAAAAATAAGAGGATTATTATAAGGGAGAGAAAAATCGTTTAGATTTTTCTAACATTTGACCACGGAATGGTCAAGAATGGTCAATCTCCCAAATGTTTCATCGATACATATCTTGATAGTCCCAACTAGTTCAGTCCTTTGAAGCGATCTATACACATTCACACACACATTGACGAAAAATCTTATTTTTACCTGAACTTGCCTTGAAGAAATGTAGAAAATGTGCATCAAACTGACATACTTACCGTTCAAAAGTTTAGAATCAATCATACTTCTTAACCAGTCTTTTGTTAATATGTTCAAGAATATGTAATAAAAATTTATTGTATATTTCAATCATTTTGTTAAAAACATTTTTTTAAATTTTCATTTGGATTTTAATTTTCGAACATATCCAATTCGATTTAGGGCTTGTTTCTTTTAAAAAATTTCTTGTATCAAGAATATTTTTATGCATTTTTTATTGAATTTACTCTAAACTTATCTCTTTTGTATCTTATATTTATCATGGATAGTAATATAATGAATCTAATGTATTAAGATAATCACCGATGATTATTTCTATCGAGTTCAAAAAGACGAAATGAAAAGGCGTATCTCTTTATTATAAAAAAAGTAATACTATTTATTTTAAGAATTTCATTGTGTAACACTCTGTAAAAGAACGCAAATTGCGATGTAAATGTAAAATGATAAATTAATTACATTTATGGAAACCGATATTTGCATAATTACAATATGTGTTCTCAAATATTTTCATAAATCATGATCAAATAAAAGTCGCAAATGACCAGTTTTGTAAATTAAATACTTTTAATGCAAAATATAAAGAATAAATTAATAAAAACGTGCCATATATGTTTTAGTTGTGTGTTTATGACGAAATGTGATATCCGATAATACGGAATTATTAAATTATAGAACCTGATATTTCTCTTGACAACATAAACTACAAACTTATTACAGTAATTATATTTCGTTATGATAGAAAATGACCGTGACTTGATCGTACAAATATTTAATATCAGAAATTAAATATTTGCAATAAATGATCGTCTCTCGCAATGTCTGAAAGAAAGAAAAAAATCGGCTTGAAATCTAATCTGTTGGCTGGAAAACCAGTCGCGACAATATGCAACATGAACGCAGTACATCGCCCATCCGGAAATGGTGAAACCGATGGCATGAGGGATGATGCGACGGGTGTACATCATCCCGATGTGCAGCAGTACCCCAAAGGTGGCAGTGTCCTAACCGGCTATTTTTAGGGGCGAACCGCGAAACATCTTGTCCCGTGAACACGTGCCACCATCGGTGTTTTTCCGTGGGGGGACATGCGGAAGAGGGGGACCGCGATATGCAGCACCGGTTCAGGGCTCCCGGGGCACGCGACACGAGTACATTTTATTCGGCATTTACGTATTTTTGGATACATCGCTCGGCGGGGGAAAGGCAAACTCCCCCTGATTTCTAACAGGATCATTGACCTCGCAGGCCAGGCCTTAAAACTAGGGGGCTCGAGGCTGGTGTAAAATCCCGACGAGTTATGGCGCTCAAAAAGCATATAGTTTGGGTTGATTCATGTTCGACTCAGTTGGAATGAGGTTGCTCCTAGGCAAACTTAATTTTTGGTGGTGAGAGAGATCGAGTTGATCAGTGATGACAAATAATTATTAATTGCGACAGGTAGCTATCTGAGGCATTAATTACAATTAATTGGTAGGGTTAAACAATCTCTCTGATATCACCTAGATCTATTCGTTTTGTTCTTCTGTGACTTTCCACTGAAAAACAAGATATAAGGTAACTGATTCCAATATGACATGGTATCCGATGATTTAAATAAATCTTCATTATGTTATTTTTTGTTACTTTTTTTTTATTTTTACTGCACTTATGTAAATGTTTGAAAATATCTTGCAAAGATATGAAACTAGCAGCAGATTTTATGCCGCAAATGTAAACTGCCAAATGACATTTTATGAAATTTTTTATGTATCATGTCATATTTCTTCTTTTATAACATTTTTAATAAAATCTTATCTGTATAGACAGTGCAAAATTATCACAAACATTAGTAAAAGCAAACCTATTTTCTCTGTATATGTAACTCGACATCGATATTGACAAGAAGGACGGAGTTTTTGCACTTTATTTGCGTTGTATCACATCTGACAATGAGCGCGTCAATGGCTGTCTCATTCGCTAACTATAAATACTTATAATTCAAAAACTATTATAACTAAAATATTTTGGTATTAAGATTTTTGTCTTAAAATGGTTTCAAGAACTTACCCTTACGCATTGTTTCAGAACACCCTGTATATTTATTATATTATTTTTTCCTCTCAAGATGTAAGACGCCATTATTACGGAAACTCACATCTTTTTTCTCAGGAAATTAATTCAATTATTAGAGATAAATTTATCACAAAAAGTTACAATTTTTAATTAAATATAATGTAAACAATAAAAAGAAATAGTGGTAAAAAGTTAAAAATATAATTTTTATAAGATTTAACAGTAAATTCATTGACTCTTTATGATTGGATATATGAATTTATCGCCAAATTACAATTAATGTAGGTAATAATTTATCTGTTTATGATCTTTACGATTTTTATTTGTTATGCCTTCAGTTATTTTATATTTTATAATTTTCAAATATTCCGTTGATGAATGTCACCGAAATCTTGATGGCACAACTTTTAAGATGGCGGTCTGTAAAACACATCGATATGTATATATCGATTTCCATGTGTTTAATATTTTTGATATTATTACTACTTATTAATAAGAGATATGTGATTATTCTTAATAAAAAATAATTCTAATCAGCTGTAATGAAAAAGTCTATCTACTGACGTTTTTATCGCCAAAATTTATTTATCAAATTACAATGGAAATATTGATCTTTTACTATAATCTTTATGTTTAATTAATCGTACATACAATAACTGTTCTTACAAACAAGTTAGAACTTCAAAAAATGTCAAATATGCAACAAAAATTCTATTCTTCTTCATAGAGAAATACCGAACCGCCAACATTCAAGCTTTGTCACAGTAGGAGGTGTTGGACCTCAAGCAAAAATGTGTGTACAGGTCGAAAAGGTCGAAATAGAATAGGGTTTCTTATGATTAATGGCGTAGCCTGTGCATACAAGTAAGACAGCGGTTTACAACATCTTTCGAGAGAGAGACTCACGAGACAAATAGCGAAAGAAAAGGAACCAACGAATCACGGTTTTTCGAAAGCGAAGAACGGAAAAGCCATGGGGAGTTCAAGGTTGTTCAAGGAAAACGAGTCTACGAAAGATCGGCATGTACGCCATTTCCTTTAGCTCTTCGTTCCCTTTTCTCCCTAATCCCTTCCTTTCGGGTCTTCTCGTTCGTGATCGGTCGTCAGGCCCCGCATAGGCTGGCACCCCCGCTTTTAGCATCTCCCACTCTTGAGGTGCTTCCACGTCATGATCCCTCAGTACAACATCATCCCTCAGTAAGTTCTCAGCAAGTCGCCTGTAAGCTTTTCTTCCCGAGATTTCTCTGCGGGCATTCCTGTCGCACATGACTCAAACTCGCAGGAACGTTCTAACACGTGGTATCATGATATCTAGGTAATATTTGGGGAGGGTTCAATTTAATCTTCAGTGTTCCAGCAAAATGTGTAACTCATTGGATCTCATATCAAATTTAATTCACCACTGCAAAAAAGTAATAGATTTTTAATCTTATAAGATTCGGGAATACTTTTAGAATTTAAATTTGCTCGCACCTATCGATTCAACCTAGTAATTTAAATTAACATGATTATTAATATAATTCTCAATTCTTTTTTCGTTCACGAGATTTAACAACGCTTCATGTACTGAGATCGGTATTCTATCTTTCTTCGATATATAATCAGCAACAAATAGAAATAAACACACATGATTTTCTATATTCTCAAAGATCATACTAATATACGGTTTCTGTTCACAGATGCTTTTGTGCGGTCGGACCTGGTGGAGCAAATCCCGAATGTAGCGATTATCTGCAGCGAGGCGCCGCATCTCTTCGGCGACGTTCTCCGCGATCACTTGCTCGATATCGTAATGAAATACCTGAGCGATCTGGACAATCAGGCAAGTGTTCACGTCACGTTACATGTCTATGTCATGTTTTGAACACGTTCCCAAGGCAAAAACCGAAATATTCCGGTGACGATGTAAATATTATGAGACATTTTTGCTCTGTAGGTACGACAAATGGCCCAAAGCGCACTGACAACATTGGTGAAACGAGGTCTTCTTGACAACGACGCGATCGAGAATGTTATCTGTCCCACGATAGAAAGCCTATCTTACATGATGGTCGACGAGCATGTCCGAAATGCGAACATCTCCGTAAGTTTCCCGCGCTTTATTCGTCTTCTTCTTATCCTTCCATATCGCGAAAGCGAAAACTGAAGACTTGACATAAAAGAGACTATGCATAACATATTCTTTAAGTTACATTGTCATCTTAAAGAAAAATGGGATTATAAAAAAAAATTAAACTGAGAAAATCTGAGAAAGTGATTGTATAAATGAAATGAAACGAATGTTTTTATCATTTATTTGTCTTCTCACACAGATTGTAGATTTGTTAACAGGAATAGATAAAAATAGTCTTTTCTTTATTTAATTTTTATTTTTATTTTTGATATTTACAAGTTATAACATTCTTAACACGTTCCGTCTAAAATGATAAACTTTCAATATATTTTATATTTTGAATAAAATAGTTGTCATATGACGTATCATCGGTGGTACACGTGATCTAAAGGACATTATGTAAATAACGACATTTTAAGTAAATATAATTACTTAATTAAATCTTGATTTTCTCAGATTTGCCTTTAGTATAGTATAGTCTATTTTATGTCGAATTTTCTTTATTGATGCGCGAAAGGAATTTTGAAATTTTATGCTCGTGCGATTAAAGATAATATTATACGTTGTATCCGCGTTACTTTGCTTGCGAAATCGAGAATTGCGACCCTCTGAAATTGACTTTACGTATTTACGAATTCCTCCTGAAAGACATGGGTAGTGAGATGTTCTTACGCAATCGCGTCTCACTATCTTGTCTTTCATGCGGCGTTCGCTCGCCCCGACAATATTGCGTAGATATGAAGAATATGCGAATGATAATTATATAATTTGTCACATCAGCGGAAAAATGAGCCATTCGAAACAAGAAACATATAGCGATAAGAATCTAAAGAAAATGAGTGGAGAAATAGGGAGAGGTAGAGAGAAAGAGGAAAGAATTTAGGAACAAGATTAAAGAAGCGAGGGAATATTTAACTATCATCGCTTGAAGATTTCCATAAAAGAAGAGCAGAAGAATGGAGACGAAAAGAGCGTGAAGCATTTATGGGAAACGTAAATATCGACATCCTGACGAAAGACGGGGCATACTTTTACCATCAAAGTTGGTTTGTCATAGAGTTCGACTATCACAGCCAGCTTTGATGATCAAAATTGTGTCCGTTTTCAACGCGTTCCGATGATTAAGAGAACGGAAAAAAATAAGGAAAATCGAGTAACAGAACGACAGGCGAGAAACAGCGGGGAGAGATACGTGAGGCGTGAGGAAGATAGTGGAGAAGCGAGAAACAATACGTTGGAGGAGCGCCGTTGCAACACCATGAACATGGGGATATACCTTTTGCGGTCCGATACATCAAATTGGTTGTGGAATGTTTCGAGTCATATCACAGCCATTTTGATGAGCTGGCCCGCAGAATCGATCGTCGAGAAGATTTTGCTTTCCATCGTCGATACATGTACCTGTTGAATCGATAACATATGCGACACATCTGGGAACAAGTGAAATGAATAATGGAATGAACAACGGAAAGATCTACCGGAAGATCACGTTATACATTCACATTTGCATAAAATTTCACAAGAGATTATGATGATCCATCCTGAGAATTACCATGTAAAATTTCGTTTGATGAATAGCGCCGTGCAGGAAGGAACGCGATCCAATCGTCAAATTGGTTGTGGCGTGTTGCTCCTTTGAATTTCATATCACAGCCATTTTTGACGATTTGGATCGCCGTTTTACGCATCGTCTTCTCCGTTTACACAGTGCGGAAAAGCGTGAATGGATGTAACATGCGAGGATGCCGTCGTGCCAGATGCTGTGGAGATTGCATCCTCGGCTGTAAGAAGGAAAGTGTGCTCGCATTGCTCACAAAGTGGCTGTAATATGCTGATGTAATGATGTTCATATCACAGCCAGCTTTGATGAGCGTTGCGGCACTCACAATTCAGCGAGTTTGGAATGCGCGAAAAAATTCACGAGGAATTTCTCTACATTTCGATATTTAGAAACTAGGAGTAGTTGATTGGAATAGGAAGTACAAATAGCGCGAATCGGTATAAATAAAAGTATCACGTTTTTATCTATATACGTTGCAATAATAATTTCTGAAAGATGAAGTTAGAAGGACACATAAAATAAAGGAATATTTTATAATATATTTATAATAATAATTTATAAAAATAATAAAATAATTTGTATAGCGGAATTTATATTACAATATCCATATGTTTCAAAATAGAAAAGATAGATTTGCATTATTATTTCATGTTGTGATTTAATTTTTCACGTAAATACGTTTGATTACACTATCGCGCAATTTAATTATTTAAATGCGATTATGCAATTTGTAATAATTTAAATAAATCTGTTTATCTTCATGCGATCGAGATATGTCAGTTTGCATGTAACATAAATGTGGTTGTACATCTTGTGTACAATAAGCGCTAATCCATTAACTAATGCACGTCTCTCACGGAAGGCTGATTGAATAAAATCGACTGTTCCTCCCATCAGAGTGGTTGTGATGTGGTGCTATTGATTCATATCACAGCCAGCTTTGATGAGCGGAACGGAACGATGTATTTCACCTGTTACATGATAATTTATTAATGTTACTTAATATTTAAAATTAAAAAAATTGTCATTATCGTTTATTATAATTATATACTTTACTTAAGTACGTTGATATATGTATACGTAATGTTTAACTAGAATTTTAATTTCCGTAATCGGAATGGTTTTGAGAAGCGCCTGAAATTAAAATTGGCATAAGCGTATTAAACAAGGCGCGTATCTGTTTACATTAAATTTCTCATAACGCTCATTCATTTTCCCAATGTTCCATATTTTATATCGATTCGCAGCTCATGTGTAGACTGGCACCGCTGATTGATAGCGAACTTACAGAGAAGGTCTTTCTGACACGATACCTAGACCTATGCGAGGATAATGACATGATGGTGAGGAGAATCTGCGCTACTCACTTTGGGGAAATGTGCACCGCTGTGGGAAAGGAGAAACTGTATAGCAAACTGGTAAGTCTTATTCATAAATATAATATATAAAACTGAGAAACTAAAGAGTTATATGGACGTACATTTTGATCTGACATGAATTTAGTGGTTCAGCGTTTTCAGTTTACTGATAATATTCAATTTGTCTCTAGATTCCTACGTTTGTTGATCTATGTGCCGATAGAGTGTGGAACGTGCGAAAAGCGTGCGTCGAGGTCATGATGCCAGTTTCCTGCTGTTCGACGCCCGAGCATCGCCGATTGTTACTTGCGAACATACTGGCTAAACACTTGAACGATGACTCTAAGTGGGTGCGAATATCGGCTTTTCAGATACTTGGACCGTTTATATCGACCTTCGCCAAGCAGTTCGTTGAAGTCATTTACAATAAGAATGGCGAATTAGTGTATACCAGTAAGCAGGATAAAATATATCGCAGGTATAGCGGCGTACTTTTCTATTATCACTGCAATTCGAGTTCACGTCGATCTAAATTGTATGCAATGTTTTTGCAGCATACGTTACTCGTACGAAGGAATCTTTCCTACGAAAGGCGCGATCAAAAGTCAAATACCAGATATGGACGATAATACCAAAAGTTCATTTTATCTGTCTGTGAATGTGAGACAATATAGCAACTTTAGAGAAAGAAGAGCGGAAACCTCAATCGATGGAATTACCCCGGATGACACGTTAGATAACTTATATAAAGTATGTTTAAACATTGTATCATAACATTAACATTTATTTGTCTTATGAAGGATACAATAGAAATATTTTTTATTTTAAGTCCATCTTTTTTTAATCTTAGTAGTCATGACGAATAGCTTTTATTTTTAAGAACTAAAGAACTTAGAACATTGCTTAAAAAAATATTTTATTATACTTTTATGTAATAAATAATATAAAAAGTTCATTGTGAACTCATCATGAAAAAAAAATCCTATGTATAGGTCTTTTAAAATTTAAATATAAAATTATTATATTTTTTATTCGATTTTCAGGCCTTCCGTAAAGCCTTTGATTTTAAGAGAAAGACGGATGATACGGACAAATATAATCCATTTTTATATTATTATATACCTCCGGATATACCGCTGGACGATGAACTTACTCATGCTGCGAGGCAATCAGCGATGAATCGTAATAACGCCCAGAAGGCAGCGGAACAAAATTCGACCGAGGAAAGTAATTCGTCTTGCTCTTCCGGAACTCCAATTCCCGCCGTGAATTCGAATGAAAGTGATTCAAACATAAACGAGCAGTCAAACAAATTCAACGAACGAAAGGAAGAGGAAGATGATGATGACGATGAGAACTGTTTTCCAAGGGCAGATTCGTTGGACGACACTCAGGAGTGTTCACTAAATTGGAGTCTAGAGCATCTAGACGGAAATTTTTATATATATGATAGAGACAAAAGTGACGAATCTTGTAAGAACTTAGATCCGAAGAATAATGGACAAGATATCGTACCTCAGGAATTAATCAATTACTACGTATCGATGGCCGATCCGGAGCAATGCTTGGACATGGGTGCCGAGATTCCGCACCATTGTGCCTTCAGTTTTCCTGCAGTCGCATTCACGCTGGGCAAAGAGAACTGGCACTGCTTAAAGAAAGCTTACCAGTCGTTGTCGAGCGCGAAACACTGGAAAGTCAGACGTACCCTGGCGTCCAGCATTCACGAGATTGCCATGATCTTAGGCGAAGAACTCACTGCCACTGATCTCGTGCCGATCTACGACGGTTTTATTAAAGATTTGGACGAGGTCAGAATAGGTGTGCTCAAACACCTTGCGACTTTTCTGAAAATACTCAAACCTGCCGACCGCTGTCAATATCTACCAAGGCTAAGCGACTTCCTCGCCACGGATAACGAATGGAATTGGAGGTTCAGGGAAGAACTGGCCACACAGTTGCTCGAGATTGTGAGCCTGTTCAGTCCGGACGACGTAGCCCAGAGTATCGCGCCACTGTCTTTCCAACTGCTTGTAGATAAGGTTGCCGCCGTTAGAACCATCGCCCTTGAACTGGTAGGATATTTGGACTTCTTGCATATATTGTATTTTACAATTGTTCCGCCTACAAACTTAAACTGGAATTCCTTCAGATTACGGAAATTATGTGCTACTTGTCCACCGAGGACTTTCTGATAACGTCCCTTATTCACGAGCTTCGAGAGACTCTAGTTCTAGACGCTAAAAGATGGATACACCGGCAAACTTATGCGCTTATGTGCGCCCACTTGATCCGCAACAACGCGATCACGGGAGACAAGTTTTCCAAGGAAATGTTACCATGTTTGATAAGTTTGTCGTGCGACAGAGTACCTAACGTAAGATTAGCCGTGGCGAGAACTATAGCGACGAATGTAATTGCAATGGGTTGTAAGTACCATATTGTCATCGTGATAATATTGCACTGATTCGGAATATTGCATCTTATCTGGTATCTTTTTATTTTTAGTGGACAAGTTGGGCACAGAAGCGATGGAAGAGGTGGAAAGAATACTCACGAAAATGCGCGTTGATGCGGATCGAGATGTACGAGTGCTGGCCGGAGGTGAAGAGCAGCAAATAGATATTCTGGCTTATTGTTCCTCCGATGAGAACAACCAAGTCGAACAATCGAGAAATATACTTCAAGAGTCAATGCGGAGAAATTTGAACCACTTCAAAACGGATAAAATAAACCACTGCTAAAATTATAATAAAAACATGTATGCAACCATTGATACTGATTACGTAACGATGCATGAATGCGGAGCACATTTATGTGTATGTGTGAATACATGTGTGCGAAAAGTGGGTTTTATCATTGTGATCAATTTGTATTTGTGACGCTGTTTGACTGAATGATAAAGTCGAATATTAAATAGTTCAAAGCGTTGCATTGACATGGTCTTTCTCATTCGCTTAATTCATTTCACGAATATTCGATTGTACAACTTTTGGCACTATATCGTGTATTGTTATTTTGTAGCATTTTTTTATTGTGCACTTAATCGGGAGTGAGACGTAGCAGCATAACATCAAAATGTAAATTAGATATCGATAAGACGCATTTTGTTTCAAAACAACAGCATTTAGAAATGTGCCATGTCAGAGAATATTTTACAGATTGCCGATAAAAGTGTCAAATAATTGACATATCTAAAATTATGTTCGATGAAAGAAAAATAGATACTAATTATACTTGCATGTTACAAATCGTTATCTTTGTCAACCGGTGCGTTTTGTTATCAAATATCCATTTTATCATTTAAAAGTGGTCTTGATAGATATCTTATCCAAATGTTCAAGAAAATGTTTAAAAAAAAAATGTTGCACTGTTGACGATTGAAGACTTACATTAGTGATATGATAATGTTCCAATTGTAATAGAATTCACCGCATAAACATGATACGTTTGCATTTGTTGAATATTTTTTTGATACATAATTGCTTATAGAGAGTACTATCATGTCATATAGCTTAATAATAGATGAATTATACGTTGCTCACTTCGATTCTTACGTTATGCCTAAATTGATGGGGGGTGAAAATGTTAAATAGACGATCGAATTTTATTAACATTTTCTATGTAAGTATGACAGAAAACGAATGTAAGAGAAAATGTATTGTAGGAAACTTTATAAATATTGTATGATACAGATTTTATAACATGCAAACGTGTGCGGATTGCTAATAGAGCGAAGTCCTGCGCCATTTGATTAGGAAAAAGAAGGTAGTATTGTATAGATTTGTATCTATACAATCTATATTTACTTGCACGGAAAGTATATGCTTGTTAAGATTTTCTGACACGATTATTAGGAAGAGGCGGGATAATCGTATCTCGTGTGACTTTGTAGCAATGTTGAGTACGATGATTGAGCTGCGACAGACTTACTCTTTAAGCAATGAACGCCCTCGTTATTTGTGAATACATAAGACGAAGAAGGAGATATTGTTTAAAACCCTGTATAATATATTATGTATTTGATAATGAGATGATGAAAAATATACATCAAACGATTTGTTACACAATTGTGCGAAATACAACGGCGTTACACACGGATTGTTAAGCAAGGAAGGTTCACGAGGCTGTAAAAAATTTCATTCGCACAATTTCATATAGCGATATTAACGCGCGAATTTCAAGAATTTTATCGTTTAAATTATCTTCCCCGGGATAAATCGTCATCGATCGTTAATTGCATTTTTGCGACATTGAAAGTTCCTACGTAGTGTAAAACACTAGCACGTGATCCGAAGTCATAGAAATCTCTATACGAAAACTGTTATCCACAGAGAAAAGAACAGAATAAAATGTCAAAGAATTTAATACTTCGCGAACTTTCCTTATCGAGAAGCAAACTCGATATTCTCGTTTACAAAGTGTAGCTACATCAACAAGCGATTCTATAAGTTTTACGCAACCGGAAGATTATAGCACCACGTTCCAATTATTATTGTTGTTTCATATAATATTTTTTTAATAATTATAGCGTCGACAACGCGTCGCTACGTTGCGGAACATCCAATCGCCGTTTGCCAGAAGGAGGAATTTTTCTCAGAATATTCCGAGGAACTTACTTGGGGGACAGGCCGGTAATTGGCACGCTTTCTCCTCCATCTCGGTTTCCGCGTCGTTGCAATCGTGCAGGCAATGCCGCCACCTGATCTGCCGTCCCTTGCCGCAGGTGACGCTACAGCTGCTCCAATCCATCCACCTGCCCCACTTGCGACGCGATCTCCTTCTCGTCCGATACTCTCCCCGCGCGAATCTCGAGCCGCCAGAACGCATTTGGGATGCTCTTTTACCTGCTAAGGTCGCTTCCTTCACGAAGCGTTGGTGCTTGGTGACGTTCTTGGCGAGCTTGGAACTCGAGACTTTCTTCTCCAAAGAGATCCTCGGTCTCTCCTTGTTGATCTCGCCATCCTCACCGAGACAGGAATCCCTCGCGTATAGAGTCTCATTATGATTACTTACGTATACTTGCAGTTCGTTTATCTGAAAAGATATCTACTGTAAATTCTGCGAGGAAGCGATTTCTGATTGAATGGTTCTTTACCTTGATGATTAGCTTTTCGGCAAGGTTCTTAATTTCTTCGATCGATCTCACAGTGCGATTACCGCGAGTCATTTTGTACTTCGTTTTCCCGCGCTTCGTGTCTTCGATCGATGTTCCTTGTTCGGCGTCTTTGAAACGTCTCGATTCCTTCGTGTTTTTATCATTTCGCGGATTAGACGTAATTTCCTGGTTTCTCTTTGCGCGCGACTTCTCGTCCGTAGATCCTTCGGACATTTCGTTCGTGCGATCGTACTTTTCATCATCTTTCATATTTTGGTCGTCCTCATTTTCTGATTCATTGGATTCAACTGGGTGAGAATCCACGTCATAAAACGATGTATGTTTAGGATTATTTATTTCCAAGACAGACGGGTTGTTTCCATAATTTAGTTTCTTCAGCGTAATCTCCACCGTTAAATTATTAACCTTTCCTTTTCCGGAGTCGAAATTCGGGGCAAATTTAAGATTCATTCTATTGATATTGGGAATTTCGTCACTCGCATTGTATTTCGGTAACCTAATCGAACAGGGACTAGTTCCAACGGTACGATCCATCCCAGAATAATTAGGATTGATAAACGACGACTCGTTCGCGGGAAGTTTTTCGATACGTACACGTAATTCCGCTCTTCCAGTATGCACGAAGGGTAATATAATGCTGCTCTCGTTTCGCTGTTCCGCGAGATTTCCAATGTTCATTAATGACGCATTTTCCTTCTGACTAACTAAGTCTCCTGCTTTCTCGACGTTGGCAATGTCAATGTTAGTGTTTAAATCACTATTTTCGGATTCCCTTTTTTTTATCCTGGACTCGATCATTCTGGCAGGCCTTCCGATTTCTCGATTATTCTTACTTTTTTCTTCTACAAATATATGAGACAAAGAAATACATATTATATATATTTTGAGAAATGAAAAGTCCAAGTCCACTTTCATATAATATATAAATATTTGTGATATTAC
>JAJVSH010000020.1:355797-385426 GCA_021460005.1 Tetramorium alpestre | reverse complement strand
ATATATTTATATATACAATCTATTTTTAATTTTATTTTATTATAAATTAAAAGTAGATTTTTTTAGGTTTTAAATAGATTCTTGTAAGGGTTTTATTTTTTTATATAGTTCTAAATATGTATACCTAAGGTTTTTTTATCATAAATAACCCCTCCCGTTTATTTTAAATCTATTTCCCAGATAAAAATAAGAAGATACTGTACGGATCTTGATAGCAACACATCCTTTTCTTAATATTTACGTTTCTGATTTTTAATCAAATCGTAAAAATATCAATCCTTACAACATTTCTCGAGGATCGAAAAGTATTTAATAAAATATGATTACGAACTTTGATATATTTAAAGAAGAAATGCGAAAGATCAACAAGAACGTACTCGAGCTTGGTTTGCTCGTCTTTTTCTTCTCAGGCTGCTGGGATGACACCGTTTTCGAGACACCGTTCTTTTTTCCTTTTTTCATCTCAACGTTATGCTTCGAATGCCCGGCATTTCCCTTTACGCGTTTCCTCCGATATCCACTTTTCGACACGATCCCTCGTTTGCGTCGCAAGTGCGCGGCAACAATATCCATGATTACATTAGATCTGTTTTCATGATCCGAACGCGATCCTTCGAGCGTCGAGTCGAAGAATACGTTGGTCGCATTAATTTTGTGCCGAGAATTTTGCGGAAACAAATCAATCGACTTTATAGAACGGCTCGATCGACGACGGACGATCGGCTCGTTTCTTTTGACACGAACGCGACTCGCGAAATCCTGATCGCTCATATTATCGAGGTCCTCCATTATAACTGGACCGTTATAATCCATCAAAGTTCTTTCGTTTGCACTAGCGTTTTTGTAACTTTCTTCGAAATCTAGATTTCTTGCTGCTCGAAGTAAAATCTTATTTGGGAATCCGACAGTTTCGATTGATTCGTTTCCACGAGATGGTCGTTGCTTCCAAAAACTTCCGGTGAGACTATACGCCAGTTTGTTCTCTTGAGAATCCAAAAGGCGAACGTTTTGTTCTGGCAAAAACGAGGAAATTGTGCTTCAATAAATAACCATTATCGCATTGTTGAATGATTTTTATTATTTAAATCAAACCGGTCAATTTGAAATCGAAGGTAAAATAATGATATAGACAATCGAATAAAATTTTAAACTAATCGCTCGCCCAAGATCAAGAAATTTACCGAAAATATAGTCGATCAGTTCGGTCTTCGAGAGGCTCGTTTGCCTTTCGTTCATACATTTGTCGCTTGTACAAGGCGTTTGCAGGATAGCGTTTAGAAGGACAGATAAAGAAATCTGATGATAACCGTGGCGATACATACCTGGACACGTTTTATTTTCCGCCACGGCGAGACGAAAGAGGAGCGTCAGTATCCAAACAGCCGAACGGATTGCCAATCTCGGCATAACACGATTCGTCGGGGAGGAGCCGATAAGCAGAACGAGATCCACGATGCGTTATCATGAGCGTCTCCTAAATTGTTTACAGGTGTCAAGTGGCTGAAACGGACATGCCTCCCTTGTTACAACTTACGACTCGAGTTTAATTCGACTCGGCGAGAAAACAGAAACGAAATAAGCGGCCCGAATTTACAATCGGGTCCACGTTCAAATCGTTTAGAAGAATTATCGCTAGAATTCTTACTAGACGCATAATATTATTATTTTTTAATTACATAATCATCATAAATTGTTTAAAATAAAAGCGGAAAGATTTCTTTCTCAATTGAGCATTATTCTGTAGATGTTTTTAAGGACCATCTGTCGAAAATGTTTTGTAATATTTTGTTGAGAGGATATATTTGTGGATTCGATATGGTTGATCTTGCTCGAAGTTAAAAACTCAGCCAATGTAATGATCATACTTGAGATAATATTCCCAGTCAACATAGAGCATCAGTGATATTACGTGTATGTTATAATTTCGCACTCAACAATGTAATATAACACGTTATTATATTTATATTGTTAAGTGCGAAATTATAACATAGATGTAGTGTCACTGATGCTCTGTGTCGACTGGGTTGTTTAAGATTATTTTAAATATATAGTCTTAAATTTCCATTCAGTTAATAAAGTGGCCGTATATCTCGAAATCATACTTGAAATAATATCACCTTAAATTTAACTTTAAATTTTTCTATCCTATCTAATTAAACGATCTTTCAAACTCATACATATTTGTGATCATTTTAAATCTAATCTCAAGTTTCCTGCAAATAAAGTAGGCCATATAATATCTCGAGATCATACTTGAAATAAACTTAAATATTTAATTTTGAGCTTGAAATTGTTATTTAGCCAATAAAATGGCCGTCCGGTATATTTTATAAATTACGCTACTTTGAAATCTAGTAACATCTCACGTAATCATCATGTCTCTAGTTCTGTCGGAACAGATAAAAAGTCCCTAGACGATCGTTTTGAGCGCCGGGCAGCAATCAGATCGATTTTATTTCTTCCACGTTCTCGCGAAATTGTGCTCGCAACTGACTCGACATGATTAATACAGTCCGTTTAATATCTCGACAGAGCCTTTCTCAATTCCGCCGATTTCACAAATGGTGAGACTGAAACTGTCGCGAGCGAAATGCTTACATAACCTATATTCGTGTCTGATCATTTCTATTGAGAATTGTAAGGATGACTTCGACGAGATTCCGATTAATTTACCGATTGATTCAACTGACAAAATTACTGCAATATTTTCAGTTACACAATTCATCGCTTCTAATCCGATCTTTTCATACAATAAAAATTAACAGTTGTCTTGCCCAGCAAGTTTTGTATGACTCACTGTATACAATAGAATTTTCATTAAAACAAATACAATGAAATTTGTATGACATAAAAATGAGATTATATCGTAATGTGGTTTATTGACATTTCATGTGTTTGTTATATTTAGCGTTATCCGACAAACGGAATCGAGCACAGCAGCAGCAACAGAAACCGCATCACCACTACCTCCACCACCTCTGACTGGTGCTGACAAGCCGGTAGATCCGAAGATTGATAAAATAGCCAATGACATTACGTCTCTCAATCTAATAGAAGTAGCAGAGCTCAGTGATCTGTTAAAGAAACGACTGAATTTGCCAGATGCACCTGTCATGCCTGCTGGAGGATTCTTTGCCGCACCTCAGATGGTACGTGTTGTCATAATATTTTATGAAATACGGTTTTCTTAACATTAAGGAGTTTCGTTGAACACAATTTGATGAGATTAAAGGATAAGTTAGAAAGTAGAATTGAGCTTATCATTGTGCAGCAAATCTCTTAAGATAAAATTTGAGCAATTTTAATTTTCTTTGACCAGGAGGAGGAACCACAAATGGAAAAGAAAGTTCAAACAGAGTTCACTGTTAAATTGATGGAATTTGATGACAAACAAAAGGTAGCGCTGATCAAAGAAATAAAGAGCTTATTGCCGGACACAAATCTTGTTCAGGTATTGAATTGTAATCTTTACAAATATTAACTATAGTATTATTGAAAATTAATTGTGTCTTATGTAAAAATAGGCCAAAAAGTTCGTTGAAAGCGCACCCGTGGTGGTGAAGGCGGACATATCGAAAGAGGAAGCAGAGAAATTACAAGCTGCTCTCTCGAAGGTTGGTGGTACAGTCCAGATTCTGTAACTCATACGTCTGAATATACATATTGTTGTGTATGTGTAATGTTATAATAAAAATTTACTTTCACCCACAGCAGTTTTTTTTGTTTACTCCTTAACTGTCATCGAAGAGTTAAATGTCGTTTCATTTTTATTGCATATTTGGCTATTATGAAAGTTTCATCATTTAACAGCTTTATATATATATATATTATGAATAAATAATTTATAAATATCGTATTATCGTTTTATAAAACTTGGTCAGAATTTGATGAAATCTTATATGTATTCGAATTGCTTTACAATTTTTTATTTGTTATTTTAATAGTATTATTTTCTTGCATTATCAGTCCTAATTCTAGATGCTTTATCGCGATTATCTGTGAAGTATTAGCTAATAGATAAGCGATTAAACGATCGGAATAAAAAGTTTATATGTAGACGAAGAGATAAGAGATTACTATAAATAACAATTTATTAAATACATTTAATAAATATTCGATAAGCTGAAATGTGTTTAACAAGTGATGTTTAAAAGGTCAGTATGCAAAATCTCAACTGTTTACTCCTTCCGACGCGACGCGGAAGGAACGCAAACAGAGGAGCATTTCACGAAAATCGCGAATTGAACGAATGGCGCTGTGGCGGCCATATCGATAAAGCAAGTGCCGTCTTACAAGCTCGCCGGGCCCCCGTTTTTCCTCTCGCGATCGCGTTTTTCCTTCAAAGACCGCGAAAATTCCAAGCGGAATCGTCCCGTGCTCCGGACGCGGCTCGAGAGCGTCGGGGAAGGGAGCGCCGCGGCGGCGATCGGCCGAATGCGCGGCCGATCGATCGACGCCCGGATCGCGACGCGACGCGACGCTACTGCCGGCCACGACTACTGCCACGATGGCCGAGGGGGCTGACACAAACGATAACGCGGCGATGGAAAGTATAGCGCGAAGCATAGCGGAGGTGCGTAACAATGCGGCAATTAACGGGCCCGGGCGGCCCCGGGCGACATTCGACGACGCGGGCGATCGCGATCGCGCGCGGCGTCGCGCAACGAGGCGGCGGCACGGCGAGTCGGTTAACCCAGTGGGTGTCTCTGTTCGATTTTGACAGGTCGGTGGCACCGGTGGCGGCGGCGGCGGCAGCGGCGGCGGCGACGACGACAGCAGTTTGCCAAGCGCGACGACGGGCGAGACGGGCGCGCTGCAGTTCCAGGCGTCGCAGGTGATCGCGCGGCTCGAACGGGCGGTCGAACAGGCGGCCGACGGCGGCGGCACCACGTGGAACAACCCCTCAGGATTCCTCACGCAGCCCAAGAAACCGGACGAGATATTGGTGTTGATACAGGTGTGGTAGTGGTGTGGGCGGCTGTGGTTTATGCGCGCCCACGTTCCGGCTCAGCGGAAATCCTCCGCAATTGGCCGCTGCCGATAGCGCGACGGTGACGATAATTGCGATGTCACGTGGGACCCGTGTGGTTTTCCGTCGTTCGTTGTTTATGTCCAGCTGCGAAATGCACGATAAATGCGAGTCACCGACTCTGCATTAATTCCGCAGCTTTTGCGTCGTTGTTTGTTAATATCGTTTTTCTTTTTTTGGCTATCGCTTATTTTTTTCTTACGTTTCCTTTTAAACTCTGATTTGGAGACTGTAATGCATAGAGATTTGTTTTCTTATTCGTCAGGAGTAAAGATATCTTTGCACTTTATTTCTTTATAGGTTTTTGAAGCTTTCTGAATCTAGAATAATTTGGGAAGCGGAGAGTCAAAGAGAAGGGACTTCATTGTTTCGAAATAAATCTCAGTCATTCCTAAAAATAGGAAATAGAAATGAGATAATCTGCATTATCACAGCATGATTTGTAATTCCGGAAAGATACATATGTATTTTCTGCTTTGAATATATTTTCCAACATTCTTTTTTTTAATGGACTAAATATTATTTCCGACGTATACAATATGCGTTATTTATTTTTTCCTGAGTTACATTTTGATATATTGGCATAAATGACATGAATCAATATAATAAAAAATGTTTTCTCTTTATTACATTATTTTTTAAATATACGTCTTGTATTTTATATATTTCTTATTTTTTCCTTTGATTTCTCTAAAATCAGCCTGAAAAAATGGACATAATATCAATTGATAACAATTTATTATGAGAAGTTAAAGGCCTAGTTTTAGTAAAGATTTCTGTTTAGGACTTGGTAGTTCACGAGGACGCACCGCAACCAGCCGAGGCAGGCTCCGTGGACTCGCCGATCAGTCAGATCACCACTCTGCCACCTCTGACCGAGGCGGCAAAATTGGCCTTAGTCACGCACACTGTTTCGGCTTATGCGGTAGCACTACCAAAGTCACACGCGCAGAAACTGGCGGGTCGCCTCGCGGCCGACACGACGAGATGGCTCAGCCACATCTTTCGCTTCGTAGACTGCGCGTCTTCCTTCCACGAGGACCACCTCGAGGGATTGGTCAGGGTGACGCGACTCGCTCTGCATCGAAAATATCCGCGATATATGGAGGAGGGCTTTACCGCCCTCGTGTCTCAACCACCGCTGATCTACAGCTCCGTCGCTGCACCCATGGGCGTCGTTCAGCATTTGTGCAGACAGGTAATACTCCTCGATCCTTCATCCCCGAGCGTTTGGAGTCGAGTACAGGAATATCGTTCAATTTAGAAGCTTCAATATTACATTGTAAAAAGAAAATTTGTAGATAATTGATTCTTTGTAGTAAAGAAAATTAGGTAAAGAAGGAATTTGTAGAGAAACACCGATTGAAGATATAGAATACAATTGAAAATTTCTTGTAATTTTGCAGCTCTCCTTGCCGCTTCATTGCATAAGACCAATCCCCCATAATACTATGTTCGGCTCGAGGCACACTATGGATGTCTCAGCGTTGGAACGACGCTTAGCGGAAGATACTCAATCCAACAATGTAACGCCGTTGCTAGTCCTAGCTGAGGCTGGCTCGGTGTTGACGGGCCATTGTGACAATATCACGCGATTACGAGCGATATGCGACAAATATAACGTCTGGTTGCATCTCAGAGGACATTCGCTAGCTGCGCTCGCGTTGAACAATTCGGCGAAAGATCTGGTAAATATTCGCATAGTTTATCATTAGTAAAGTTTGGATCCTTAACATTGCGAGATATTTTTGGAGAATGTTTCTAAAAATCCGCTTATATTACAGCCGTCGAAAATAGCGGACAGCATTACATTACCGCTCGGAACGTGGCTTGGTATACCGTCGCTACCGGTGGTCGTATCCTTTCACGTTTAAGTTTTAATTTAACAGAATGTTTCATATAGTCACGATGATGACTTAATTGTATATATTTTTTATATTTAATTTTCTGACATATTATTAGTCAATTATTGCTCCGATTTTCTTTAATTTTTGCTAATAGACATTGTATAGATTAGCAGATATTAAAGGGGGAAGGCCCACTCCGAGGGATACTACTCTATCGTTAGTATCAGGATTAATGGCAGATTCCCTGTCGAGACGACTACCGACTTTGCCTTTGTGGACCGTTCTGCAGGCTTTAGGTCGAGACGGTGTACATGATAGATTTAAAAGATGTTTCTTGGCTGTGGAAGAGTTGTACAATAAGATTAAAGAGTTCTCTTGTATTAGAATATTGGTAAGTTTTTATGCGCCTCCTAAAAAAAGGATGTCTCAACTGTGTTAAAATTTATCATTTATTCTCTTTCAGAGTCAACCGCCAGGCGGCGAAACGGAGTCCTACACCTTAAGCGAATATCTAGCAAACCCCGTGAACAATTTACAGTTATTTGAAGTAGTAGCCAACGCGTTAGTTTTCCAATTCGTATCTGCGAATAAGGATCTTCAAGCCACGGATCGTGTGCTGCCTTATTACGATAAATTGAACTCCTGGTTGGGACAGATTCTTCAGAGGGACATTGAAAATATACAGATAGAACTTTGTGATATAGAACAGTGCGGTGTCGCGATTCGCATCTGTCCGTTAGAGAATCCCGATCAACCGCCCACGACCGAAGATATAGATAATTTAGTGACCTGTCTTGAGCAACAAATAGTAAGGACATCTTGAAGCACATTAATTCATATTCCCACCAAGCACAATCATGATGATTCGTTGGTTTCGTTTTTCGGTTTTTAATTTTACTTAATAAAATCTTCTCATTGTATTTAACGTTAAAAGCACGGTGGGAATATAATTTAACAGCGCGATTACAGTCAACGATTGTAAACTTATTAATAACGTAATTTTGTTGAATAGGAAATATTGCTAGCGACAGTGGAACATAAAGACACCTTTGTACGTTTAGTCTCAGAGAATGATTCTTTGCATTTAGTGGAAATGCCGGGTTGGGCCGGTCTGGGAGGTGTGCGTTACGCTCCACCTACCTGGATTCACGTTATGACCGATCAGGCAAGAGAGGAATTGAACAAACTAAATATGCAATTGGTCGAAACCCTACGCAGCACGGACGCTGCGTTTTCTCTCGGCGAAGGCGCGGATGGTCTAGCTTGCGTGCGATTTGGCATGGTGACACAGGACACAGGCAAGTAAAGGCGCTTTCAACACTATTGCAATTTTACATATGTGCCTTTTTCATCGAACGATATTATTTCCAGATGTGGCCGAACTATTGTCTTTAGTCCTGCAAGTTGGCCAAGAGGTGGAAGCTAGTTCTAAAATGATGGATACCATCTCCGAAGTAGTAAAGAGAGGCATTGAGACGGCGCAAACGGATCTGGAGAGAGAAAACGCAGAGAAACTCTGGCAAGAGGGTATTCTCAGGCACGTTCCCGTCGTAGGAACTTTTGTCAATTGGTGGAGCCCTATTTCGAAGGAAACAGGTGTTCGCGGCCGTAGTCTAAATTTACAAGCTGGTAATTGTAGTTTCCATACAACGAGCATTTGCTTGTTACAATCTTATTTTCCTTAACAATAAAAATATTTATCAATAGAATGTTTTATGCAATATGCGTTAAAACAGGTGTTGTGGAGAGTACAGAAAATATCTACAAGTACCACATGCAGTTGCAACCTAATTTCACAAACAGCAACGGTTCCGGCGCCAGAACTCCGCCTCAGCCGCTAGTGCAAACGCCAGTCGGTGCTAACAGTCAAAGCCACAGTCGATCGTCGAGTCATTCTAGCCTGCAGAGCGGTAAGAATGTACCTCTAATAAGCAATGTCAGTTCTCAGCCCCAGGTAAAGGAAGAATCTGTGCAAACAAAGTCGTAGTAAACAATGTACTGTTTCGATAAATCGAGAGCACATCGTTCCAGGTTGTTAAACTTGAAATAAGAATAATGCTATCCGAACGTGAAACGCTAAACGCTAAAAACATTCTCCTTAGGAGGTACTGTCTTTAGCGAAATATTAGACTGTAACTTGTATAGCTTATCGATTGGGTTAAATAGAATGAGGTGCGTGTGACAGTTTAATTTTATCTTACCGCTGATACTTTTGACTGGCTATTTCTCGCCGAACATTTCTCGCTTTTACATACCTAAGTAATGCCTCTGCATTTTTTTCCACAAATTTTGTAAAATTTTGCTATTATTTGTGCTATTCAATCATGCTATCGACTTAATCATGGGATGGTCCATGTACTTATTAGATTGATAACATGTAGCAGCGTTGCTTTTGTAATAAGTTCATACAGTTTTAATGAAAAACCTCTTATGGCATGCTGACCAGAATGAAATAATTTTCTCTTCTACTCGAGTATTTTCTTCTCGTACTTTATTAATACTAATTCGTTAGTAAATATATTATTCTATTATATAAAAGAATATGTTACAAGAAAATTATTTATTGTTGAATGTTACAATTTTTTGTAAATTATGCACTTTAATTACTAGCCTGCTAGCCCAAGATATGCTTATATTCAGTTTTTTCTCATTAAAATTATTTCGAAATTATCCTTTATTCATGTTTTTCTCTTTTCAAATTGCTTGCTAATTTTCAAATTAATAATTCACACTTGTTAAGTTTTACGTCTTCATTCGTAAGCACAATACTGCAAATGAAATGTAATAAAAAAAATATATATATATAATACGTTTACTTTTTATGCATTAAAAATAAGCTATGTACATTTTACCTTTTATGGAAGATTTTGAAGTATATACTTGTGAATGAAAATAAGAAGAGCGTTCTGGTATTCGAAAGATGTAAACAACTCGCCAAAGAAACCTATATATTCACACATCGAAAAAGAAAATCCATATTGTTGCTCTTGTATTATGTAATCAACAATGACAGGAAAATATTTCAATGATTAAGATCAATAAATTATACTGCATTAGGAGATTATTCGTAATTTGTTGAAAGATATCGAAGATGCAAATAAATCAAGCAGTATATATGTATATTTATGTACCAAACTTGTAATAAAGCATTGCTAAATGAATAAATAATATAAAATAATGTAAAACTGAGACTGTCTTTTTACGACGCATTATGTAGCAGATAAGTTCCGGCGATACGATACCAATGCGACAATTCTGGATCTTAGGTTTTTATTTCTCTTTTTATAATATTCATGTTCCGTTACAATAGGAGGAATTAAATCCGGAATATGGCAATTAGACACAATCGTAATATACAAAAAGTATCGATTAACGAGCTTCGTTCGTTCTCCTACATCCTCTCCGAGATAAGTCTCTTCATATATTACATCAAAATTCGCGAAATCGCACATACAAAGAAAGACGCAATAGAACGTTATAACTTACGTAAGTTCTCTGGAGTAGTCGAGTAGCCTCTACATATACTTTGTAAATAAATCTCTTTTGCGCAGTGAGAGAGAAATACGCAAAGAAGAAAAGATAGTATATATACACACACACACACACATATATATATATATATATATATATATATATATATATATATATATATAAAATATATGTATATATACTATACTTTCACCAATAGATATAGCGAGAGATACGTCAGGAATTAAATCGAGAAAGTATCGAACAGAAGATACCGATGGACACACAAAGACCTATGACAGAAATAAGCGTCCCATCACATCCNATGCTGAACACGTGTAAAATATTACATACTTATGCAATATACGAATATACGGAAAAACATTAGAGCCCTGGATCCTTCGGCGTATCCAGTATCAGTCTTAAAGGGTGCACAAAAGCTTAGGTCTTCCGTGTTCATGTCCCTTTCTCTCCCTCTCTCTCTCTGTCACATATCCGTAACTGTCGATGAGCGTGTAACATTTAATCAAATTCTGCAAAATCTTTTTTGATTCTCGTTTATTAACTATATTTTTTCCTTTTTTTTTCTGCGATGAGAAATTGCCGTAGGCCAAGAAAATGCTCCGATTCGAATGAGTTCCTCAACGTCGTATATCATTACATTACTCCCATTATCTCTGAAAATAATGAGTTTCCGTTTTTCTCTCTCTCTTTCTCTCCCTCTCTCGCATACACATATATGTATATAATAGACGTATACACTCGCGTACATACTCTCTTTTTCTCTCAATCATTCAGATCTCCTTTTCTCTTTTGTTCGCGTTTATCACGCAACATTCTCGTCTTCTTTTACACCACATTACGTTTACCGTATAAAAATGATGAGAAACTTAAATGCTGCTTTACTCGTTAGAAAAACTGGTGTGCAATGTGCTTCAGACTCTCGTTTCTATAAAAATTGACAAATGATTATAATAAAAGTTCTGTTAACAATCGTCTAAATTACAAATTCACATATTAAGAGTTTAACAACGTTTTCTGTGTTCTAGATTATTTTAAAATACGTGTTAAACGGGTTCATCGATCGTCTGTAAGTCCCACTTGTCACCAATTTCGCTCGGATCATTGAGCGCGGGTCGAATATCTTGCAGAGAAATATTCGAATATAATTTTCATCGACTGACAAGCGACGTTTATTTGCGGGTTTTCAATCGGAACAGTGCTATATTGATCCCGTTTTTGCGCGCATTGCTGTAAAATCTCGAGTAACCAAAGTTACAACATTTGAAAAAGTCCACCTTCAGTGTTTTACGAGTCATTAAAGAAAAAGTCAAAAAAGAAAAAAGATTTATGTATGTCAAATACATAGATGAGAACAGAAACATCGACTTTTCTTTTTAAATTGAGTCCGTTTATCGTAAATTGATAAACAAATTGGAAAGCGTACTTATACGCTTCTTTGTTGTACGTACACGTACTTATAAACGAAATATGTACTTATTGCAAAGTACGAAAAATAAACGTGACATATATGTAAATAGTTACATATTAAGAACATATCTGTGTTAAAACACTGAAGTTGGATTATATTTGTATACTTTCTCGATAAGCAATTTTTCTCTTAGAATCTAGAACATGTATCGGGGGCAATGACGCACTAATATAGCTTCCGTACGTATTAATAGTGACGATACAAATACGTTTTAAGAAAAAAGATTTCTCTTTATGTGTCTAATACTTTTTTTTTTCGTTTTCCTCAGATTGAGCCGGGTTAAAAATTTGGCAAGAGATCTTATTACTGAATGTACACAACTTTATATACTGACTAGGATACTTCTTCATCTCCAAAGTGAACAAAACGATATTCGTTCATTTCCTATTACGCGCACGCGGTGCACCGCGTTCACACGTTCACATATATTTTATCGCCGAAACTTAAATTAGCAATCAACTAAACTATATGCTACTAATCTACGAGCTATCGCTCTGTAATAAATATTACAATTATTTACATTGGATTAAGTTTTTTGCTATTCACGCTCCTCTTAAAATGCTCGGTATTGCGATTATATAATTGATTTTTACTCGACTAAACACAAGCCCTAAGAAAATTCTGGAAAGTAGTTTGCGTTAAATGCATGTTTTCCTGGAATGGCACGATTTTCCTTTCCGTATTGAAAGTCGTGGTCAAATCAACTTCTTTTCAACTAAGAAAAAAAAAGAGTGGTAAAATGCTTCCACGTAAAATCCGTTAATAACATCTAGATTCGGTTTTATCACACTTTTCACGTTTACTCGGTAATCTTAAGTGTTACTGCTTTATATACAGACTTACTGAATTATATGCGGATGCCAGTACAAAGTCATTTGCGTTTGTTGAAAATCTATCAATTCTTACAAACGTTTAGATAGTAATCAATTATAGAGAGAAAGAGATGTACCGAATATTATCAGACAGGAATCCGTGGCAACTGAAGGGGAATCGCCAATCGGATACTTGCTGGATAATAAACAATTTATCCAACCGGCTATTATTCAGGCACAAAATTACTCCACCGACATTCGGACCCATTCGTCCGATTCGACCGAGTACCGAATAATTGCCAGAAATACCCGGTATATCTCTGGTGTTATAGAATGTCTCAGGAAGACTGTACTCCGCAGAAAATTCATTCTTGACCCTTACAAAGTATAAGATTCAGTTTTTTTTTTGCGACAGATTTATTTTTCTAGCTGTCTTTAAAAAAAAAAGAGTATTTTCAACTAATACCGCTTGTGGAAGTATATTTCCAAATATCCTTTGTCGATACGTTAGACAATCAATCATATCCTTTTCAGTCCTTTTTTTCCGGTTTGCACGTAAAAACTGAAAATCCATAACGCCTGTGCTACCACCGTCTTTGTACTTAAAAAGTATATTCGCCTGAGCATTGGCAGTATCGAGCGTGGCCTATAATCGAATTCTGCCAAAGAGTCTCGTAAAAATCACCAGACATTCGTGCGGTAACTAGAAGTATATGTTATACGTTTTCACACACATATAAAGTATATTAAATATCTCTCACGGAAAATTCAACATAGATTCGTTCGGTTAAAATGTAAAAAGTATATAAAAATTGTTATATCTCAGTATAGTTCCCTCATCGTATTTTGGTATCTCCTTCGGGAGTCGCGATATCTGACTCCTCGCGTGTTAAATGCACGCATTCGCACGCAAAAATTAATGGCTAATTTAGAATGAACAAGCGAGCAGTATCTGTGTAAACAATATCAAGATAAAGCCTTGTATAAAGGTTCTTTTTGTGCATGTTCGTCTTCATGCAGCTTTCCAGTTCAGCCAACAAACAATATAAATACATACGTCACCGCTTCAAGTACGTATTCCGGCCTGTCCGTGGATACTTCGCGCGCGCGGTCTAATCAAGAACGCGATAACAAAGAGAGAGGACAACGTAGAAGGACGTACCACAATCACTGTACATGATATACAAGTACAAAATCTCGGATATAAAGTATACGTCTCACACAAGTTCCTAAGTTCTCTAAAAATCTTTTTTTTTTTCTTTCGCTCTTCTCCCCTTTTTTCTCACTTTTGTCGCAGGTCCCCTCAGTCTCAAATCAGTTTGCCGTTTTTTTTCTATTCTCTGTTTTTATAGGAACTCTTAATCGCATGTTCTGAGTTTTGTTGAAGGACAAAACTCTTTGTAAAAACGATGATATCTCTACTCTGCGAATACTCACGCTCTCGCGCGTCCTCTTCCGTTTCCGATTAGAGTTCCGTTACAGCGTACAGATTAGGATCGCTACCCTGAACCTGACTCAGCGTAGCCACCGTCGGTTTCTCCTGCCTGCCCTGCGCTCGATTGTACGTGCCGTACATGTTCGGCACTGTGTTGTTCTGCGGGGCGGTACCGTTAAATTGGCTGCGCGAGAAATTCCTGTCCAAAGTTCTGACCTGATCTTGCATTTGATCCTGAATGCGAATGTTAGGCGCCTTGTTCCGCACCAGCGATCGAAACTGATTCATATTAGTCTGCGAACGCGATTCGAATTCCCACGTAGGCTGCTGACTTGCGGGGTTCGGCGGAAGTGGTCGATTTTGATTCCAGGCCGGAGTCGGGCCCCTCTTCAGACTAGCCAGGTTCTTCGGATCCAGCGTTTGAGTCTTTCGCGAATCCTGGAAAGTAGCAAGATGCGCGGGCCCGTGGGAATTGTGAGACAGGGTACCGGTAAAGGACGCCACGCTCGGCGTCCAAGGTGGTTCTCTACCTGTAACAAGGCAAATGTAAAAGCGAATGTTATCGTTATTTGTATATGTAAGAGTATTAATTTTTGAACCCCTACCGGGCCCTGCGGGGGCGTGCCCTCAGTAAAAGTCACTAGATTCTAGCGTCTTACACTGCTTGCTCAAAGTCGCGTACTGGCCAGGTTGATCTCCGAGTCCAGAACGGTGCTCAGTTCGTCCACCCGTTGATTGCTGATTATGCTGAGACGATTTGTGATCCCCGCCCCCTCCGCTCCCGTTAACACCCCCACCTCTGTAAATGGCGAGGAAGAACAAACAAAGTTGCAGCATTATCTTTGTTTTACATAATGACCGGCGACGTTTTAGCTTATCTAAACATAAATTCAATCACGCCTGCAAAACCGTCTATACATGTTATATTTACGTTGATAAAATAGAATTACAAAGCGCGCTATACTATTCCTTGTAAAAATATTGTATAAAGCAATGAAAACTGTTATTTGCTAAGAATAATATTCAATCTGTTTCGAAATGCTTGTTTCAAAAACAGATATTTAAATAATCAGAACATCAAATATAAAATCAAGAATGGCACAGTTATTTATATGATGCAATTACACGTATTTTATCACGTATATTTGTCAAAAAACATATACTAATATAAATATCGATAAAAACTTGTATTCTCGATGATGATGGAACTATGTATATGATAAAGCAACATTCAAAGGAAACGCATCGAATCTAATGATAGTTTAACGCGATAAATATTAATTGATTTTTTAGTTTAAGTAACTAAACAAACGAAAGAGAATAAACTGAAAATCTCATGCACAAACTTTAACATGCTCTCGTGCAGTTGACGTGCTCGAGCAGTCGCAGTAGCGTAGGACGGTGGGGGCGGCGTTAGCAAGAGAGGCTGCTTAATCGTATTATGAGTGCCAAGAGCATTCGAATTAAGCGTAGGGGCTGTAGGCGGGTACGACCCTTGGCCTCGAAGGGTCCTTGCTGCTATCGCCTGCGACGCTGCCGATGGTGGTAAGTAAGGATCTTGTTCGTCAACCTGATGATAATCCCTTCTGGAACAAATGCATCATTGTTTATTTAATTTTCAGCGTACACCATACCATAGATCTTAGAAAGAAGCGCAAACGATTCTACAGTGTCTGCTGAAGCAATTAATAGCAAAGTATAAAAAAATAAAAAATATTAATTCCTCTCTCTAAATAATTTGCGCTAATGTACTTACCGTTTTCGTATATATATCCACGTATGAGAATCCACCCAAACCAGCACGGTGAACAAGAGACCTGCGGCTAAACTGGCTATTAGCATAAAACTCAATCCATACCTAGAACACATTATAGAAAATTGTTATAAGTTTAAATATTGTCTTTTACGTAAAATTATGATGTGAAAAATTATTTGGTTTATCGACTTACAATCCCAAGTGACACAAACTCTTGGCGGCGTGAACGTATTGCTTGTGCAGAGGTTTACAATCGAGTAACGTGGCCAAGCCAGACACGAGTCTGTCTACGGTATTAACGTCTGTGGACAAACTGCTCAATTTCGGCTGAAGCTGCTGATCTTTGAACAGGTCTATCGCTAATCGTGTCACCGTGTTCAAATTATTCCTCATGTTGATCACCGCGCGCTGTGCATCTCGTAATCTCTGTGTGAACGGATTGCTGCGCGTGTTCTCGCAATGCGTATAGTACGAGAGTACCTCGGAGGCTAAAGTCGACGGTACAGCTTTGCTTAAATAACCGTCGGGCGAGACGCAGAGATCACCTAGAGCTACAGAAGTTGCCAGGTATAAGGACGCCATGAGCCAAGAGACGATAACCGCAAATAAGCCAAACACGGAAAATCTGAAAGGATATTCTATTATTAGAGTAACTTCGTTATGATTTCATCTCATATAAACAGACAAGAAGACGATCTATTATACCTCTGCTCAAATTTTGTTACGGTTTTAGATGGCTTTATTCGAACATTATATAAATATTCGAACATTATAAAAATACGCAAACAAAGATACGAATGTGAGGAACACAGCCGAAAGATTTCTATTGCCTTATTCAATTAAAGGAACGTACGTTATGAGGACACATCTGGAATGCCGTGCAACACCGACCACCAGAACCACGCAGAGGACAAGTAGAGCGCTTAGAACTGCCATAGTGATAGGCCATCGTAGCTGTTCGATCTTCTCGCCTAACCCGATGGCGCCGGCAAGACTAATACCGCTCAAAGGCTTTCGTATCTCGAAACTCCGATTTACGGCAATACTCGTGTTTTGCTTCATGCCATTAAGTGCCACTAGCAGCCAACCTAGCATAGTTTTATTGCTGACCGGGGCGTCAAATTCATCTCCGAGAGCAGTTAGTTGCGGCTGCACTTTTTTCTTCAGAGTCGCTTCTATAGTATCGGTCTACAAAAAAAGAAAAAGTTGACACTTAAGTAAATAAATACAGCCACTATTTTTAACTGCCGTTACATAAATTATTAAAATTATCTTAAATTACTTGAATCAGGTCAGTTTTATCTACCTAAGGAAAAAACTAAACACAAAAAAATTTTTTTGCAAAGAAAAAGACATGAAGGAATTTCTTTCATATACATATATAGTGCTATCAAATTTACTTTCAGAATCTAAAAGTTTATCGGAATTTTTTATTATTGCAGTATATGTAATAAATAAATGTTTTTCATTGCAAATAATACAATAAAGGAATATTAATTCGCCTTGCAAGAAATAGACAAGAGGTACCTGATTTCTGACGCCCATGAGAATCCCATCGACGTTTTTCGCAGCTGCTACGAGTTGCACCAAGCCATTGTGCACGTCGTCGTTGCCATAAAGACCGACAGCGACTGCTCCACTACAGAGCAACGCCAGGATAGCCAGTGAACACTTCAGCGCGGTTATCGACTTCTTGGGGCGCGGCCTTCGGTCGCAGCATCTCGTTACCAAATAAACCAGCAATACCAGCAAAGTTAAAATCAACCAGGCTGCTGGAATACTTCCCAGTATTCCGAGGCTCTGTAAACATTACATCCGATCGTGGCTTTTCTCCTCACTTCGCAACTTCACTTAAACTTTACGTATACTCTTACAGAAGAGATTACAAAAAGATCATTACTAATTTTCAGATCCACTTACTGGATTTTATCCAACAAGTTTCATAAAATTAACGCTTGTCTGTTCTCTATCTAGTAAAAAGTTTTTTGAAAGTAAATATCTGATTTGAAATTTAATTAAGGAAGAAGCTTTCTTGTCTCTTCCCGGCCGAGAAGATCCGAAGGGCAGACCGTCCAAACAAATAACGTCGTAAAATTGGTATCGTGCCAAAATTTTCTCGTCTCTACTTCCTACTCGGAAACGCTGGTATTGTCATCGTCGTCTTGCATCGTCAAGGGCCGCATTGCAATGCCGTTCCAGGCGCATTTACGTATTTACTTCGTACGAGCCGCACTTATGGCCGTCTCGTAACTTCTACCGCTCTCTTCCTGCCTCCCTCGAGGCTTTTATCTCATTTCTCGGCGGTCTTAGCTCCGCCGATCCACCCCACCGAGCCGCATGCATGACGAAAGCGAATGCCGGCGAGACCAAGTTTTGCGCCCGCCTCCTTATCCGTCAGTGGTTATACCCCTCGCCCCAAGAGTCCTTCCGACTTCGACGGCTGAGGAAGACGAGCGAAAAAGGCAAGAGGGGACGAAGGTGTGTGAGGGAATGCACAGAGAACACGACACGAGGAACGAGGGGGGAGAGGGATGTGCCCATGGTCCGACGTGGTTCCCGAGGATGTTGAAGACTCGCTCCCGCGAGTCGCCTCGGGCGCATTATGCGAAAGCCTTTGTGCATTGTTTGAGCTTTCCCAGACATTGTGCTTTTCAGTTACATACACGGGCCCGGATTCTTGCGCGCTCACGGCATCCACCTGCCCTCTTCTGGCCCTCTTTCTTTTTTCTTTTCGCCGGCCTCTCGTCCCCCTGTCTCCTCTTTCTTTTTGTCTTCTCCGTGTCCCGCTATCTTCCGCGGACACGTGAATCGTTTCTTTTCTCTGCGCTTTCGGTTTTGCGCTCTATTTCAGCGAACGAGTCGACGCACGGTCTTTTTTTCATCGTTTCGTTTCCAGATATCGCTTCCAGCATTCTTCTAATCCGATGTGCGGATCGATTCGAGATCAGTACTTAGGACTTTTTCGCAAAGCGGCCGATTGCAGGCGATAATCCAAAGTGCCATCCGCACCCGTGGTTCTAGGAGGATATCCCGCGGGATAACCGCCGGGGAATTCTAGATCGAGCTACTAACGGGAATTAACGGACACTACCCGAACGGATAGTACTCGAGTAATATACTAATGGTCGCCTATGCGACATTTAAATGGCCAAAGATTGCGAAACGCTCGAAAAATTGAGGGTTGAGAATTTCGATTCGATGTCAAGAGGGACGTTCGCGATATCCCGCGAAGAGAGATTTTATATATCAAATATTTATATCAGTCGTACATCTACTTCGAGAATACATCGTCCAGCTTGGATTGGAAATAAGCCGGGCGTGCTGATATTCTCCTGAGGACGACGACCATCAGTATACGTATGCACACACACACGTCGAGTATGAATAAAATATTTATCTTGAAACTGCCACCGAGGGCCGTATGAAATCCGGATTTTCCATGCAATTCGCTTATCGATCCGCGCGAAGCTTAAAGGCTCCGGTCGCGCGCGCGGTCCGATTAATCGGACGCACTTTGTTTTAAATCAGAGAGATCGATTTGCGCACGCCACGGTGGCCGCGAGGGGGATGACTCAGGGATGCTGCCGAAAATCGAGGCCAAGGAAGTCGAGGATCGACGGATTCGTGCGCCGAGCAAACCTACCTCCAAATAGATTTCGGAGTGGGGATTGAACGTATTATTGACCGAATGTAAAGAGACGTTCAGATGCGGCAGGCTGTGGAAGATCCTCGCATACTGTGGTACCGTGTACTGCTCCGGAAGCTGTTGTCCGCCCGCCATTATGGAGAACCCTTATCTGCCGAGAACCCAGTTTGAAGTGTCCCTCCTACTCGTCAAGACATGCTACGCGCGGGCGAGCTGCAATCAGAAAATAACGAATTAATTGGAACCGAGGGCGTGGGAAACGGTACCGCGGACTTCGACATTGCGTCTCGAGCGCATATTATACGAAGCCCGAGAGGCCGAATTCCTTCCTTTTTTCGACGGCTAATTGAAGGAGCATCTGCGTTAGCGTGACATTTCCAAGTTCCGTATTTGCATAATCGAATAATAATTCCTACACGGTGTCGCTCCACCGCGCTTTTATATCTTTTATCCAAATACATTTGAAAACTCGATATGGAACGTGAGCCATTAAAACTTTCTATTATTATTCAACGTAACATAAAGCTGCAAGTGTCCTCTATAACCGAATGCAGGTTCCAGTTATTGCCCCGAGCGTTATTTTGCACGCTCTTTCCAATAAGGAAATAGAAAGAGATAAAATATTAGACTTAATATTAAAATAAACTTAGATAAACCTTTCTCAGGAAACACGCAAAAATTTTATATCGTCATTACATCATTTAATAAATATGTTCTCTGTCGTGCTCAATTCCAGTAAATGGGATAAGTTTCGTGTTTCAGCCGTCCGAATATCCGTTTTCATCCGTTGTGCATATATAAATTTCGATTATTCTGTCGCATTTGTTTGAATTGCATTTGGATTAGAACTGTCCTCTCTGAGTAATGCGGATATTAATTCTCCGGGAATCGACGTTTTTGCGAATAAACTAAAAAAGCCGAATTAAAACGGAGAACAGAATCGGAGTTTAATTTCGTTGGAACGAGCCACTTTGTGCGACGCTCCGGCAGTTCATGGAAGAGAATTACTCGCAAATTAAATGTCAAATTTCCTAAAAAGGCTCATCGAGAGTTTTAATTCGATTATCATTTCATTAACATATTGCGCTGGCTGCTTCCGCGTTGCGCTCTTCCGTTGCGAGTCACGATTCAATCTTGGCTAAATACGCCGACGTCACTCAGTGTCGCAAAACGTTTTACCGTAGTGATTCAACTCTTCCGTAGTGGAATCAACGCGCGCCTAATTAATGAAGTCTGTGCCAGCCAGCCTCTCCACCTCTCTCGCTTCATTGACATCACTAAAGCGCGCCGAAAGGATTCCCGTGGTGCTTTTTAGTCATCAGATCGGCTGAAATAGGTTTAATGGGCCCGAACACCGGCATTATCATATTGTTAAAACTTTTAAAAAACCTCAATACTTATTAAGCCTGTATCCTCTTTTAATTCTATACCTAAACCTGTAACATTGAAATAAGTAAGCAAACTTAAAATCGCGTCATACAAACAATAACTACAATTATTTCTTAAATTAATCATCTCTTTACTGTGTAATAATAATATTAGAAATGAATTGGAAGATGTTTACGCGCGTAAATACGATTTGTATCTCTTTTGAAAAATTTAGGAACGTTATACGTGCAAAGAGAAAATTACATTGCCATTTATCATAATTTTAATGAAAAACAAACTGGAAATTGATTATTTATTTCACAGAGTAGACTGTCAAATTTAGGAAAAGACAATAACAAAAGCTCATTTATCTATATCATTTAGCTTGTATTATCAAAAACACAATATTGATAAATTAACACCGCAATTAATACATATCGCGTGCACTCACATTCTCGCAATAATAAATAAAATCGAATAAATAAAACACACGCGTCCGCGTGGAGTCTCAATCGGATTTCTGTAATGATATTAATGAAAATTAATTCGCCACATGCGAACGTATTTGCATGTTACAGCACCAAACATGATATAACGGTCTCAGCCGATTAGCAACAAGCGTTTTATACTGCATCATACTCTATATTAAGCTCCTGCAGACACAACCACGAGCAACAAATACCTATCTTCGTAATAAATATATCGCGGATCGATAAAGTGCAACGTACACGTACGGTTTATTAACCCACTTTCCCGATTCCATTCTATCCTTGAAGCGTGCGTCGCCAACAACTCCGCAACACCGCTTTCAATATATACGCTCGGCACATTCAAAGCCAGAAAATCCACGACGTAGTGTGCGTGTGCTTCCCCGTGATTTCAACAACGGCCTTGTAACACAATAAACGCTTCCTTATTGCGCGACACTATCGCGGCTTAATGTTTCGAAATAAGACTAAATAATCCCAATTGAGCCAGCGAGAACAGAAAGGGGACGTGTGACGTTTCGATCGAAATTGAATTGTCAATGGATTCTAGCTCCGCGAAGATAGACGCGTTTTTCTTTTAAATTTTTTAAAATAAAAACTTACTTTAAGGAATTCCCTCTTCAGGATAAAGCAGCACAAAATCTCTTCAACTTATAAGAAAACAATTGTCTCGTTTCCTTCAAATATATAATTTTTGTCACATGTATCCTTTCTCTTCTACTGATTCAATGTCTCTCAAGCACTCAAAATCCAAGTACGGTATCTACAATAATTAAATTGCAAATTAAATAAATGTAGAGATAAACGTCGAGATATGGTGAATTTTATGGTCTGCATCGCGCAGTCTAAAAATCGAATACTTGTACTGAAAAAAAAGTTCTAGTTAGAAACAGACGAATCAGAAAAATTTTGTAGGATTGATCAAATATTCTGGTTATTATAATAGAAATTCTGGTTATTATAAATTATAAAATATTGAGTTCTGTTGTAATAACCAGAATTTCTGTTATAACCAGAATATTTTATCAATCCTACAAGAGTTTCTGATTCGTCCGTTTTTAACCAGAATTTTTTTTCAGTGTGGCGATAGACACGAATAATAGATTGCAAATGAATAACCATTGTTGCTTAACACTGTCTCTCGACCGTGCGATTGACTCCGTCGTGCACAGAAAAAATTGGAGAGTTCACCGTGAAATTATTCGACGGTTCAAAATTCTTTATTTTGCACTCACACAGCCGAGCATGTATATTCGTCCCCGTTCGATAAAACCGGCAGTTATATCGTCATGACGGAACAAACCTGCAGCTCGAGTATCACGCGCATTCATATTGACTCACTGTGCAAACGCGTCATTGTATGAGTGATAAATAAAGTCACCGCCAATCGTGCCGCGATTTTAAACGAAGGCTGTTTATATTACAATCCATCTACGCTGTCATCCTGGTTCGTAACGTCATTCTTCTCGTCCTGTCTTTCTTTTTCAGCAGCGCGCGACACGGGTGCATCGCTCCTCCTGATTTCCGATTACGAGGTGCATCGATCTCGTTTTAAACGTGAAAAAAATGTTAACCAGACCGAGACGAATAAAGTAGAATTTCGCATTACTTTGGACTCAGTCGGCTACTTTGCGGGGAAAGCTCTAAACTTATTTAACTATTAATGTAATATAGTTCGAACTTAATATAAACACCATCAGCTTCGTGCAACGTATGAACTTACACAGACGTTACACTCTGAAAGTCGATAGCCTAGTTTCGAAAGTGAGAAGCTCAACTTCAAAAAACTGCAATCAACTGTTATCAACTCTGTTACTCGCGCAAAACTGCGATAGTTAAAGTTTAAGGGCGAGTTAACAAAAAATAAAACTCGAAGATACAAGCCAAAATCGACAAAATGAAACTAGAAATGTCGAATTTTGTCATTAATAAAAATATCGCGTGGGATTTAAATTCTAAATAATTTTTTCGACATTAATTTTTTTATATTCCAAAACCATTAAAAATTCTGAATATATTATCTCTGTTCATATTAACATAAAAGATAAATACTTATTTTAAAAACGATAAAAAACGGTAACATTTTAATAGATACATAAATCGCATAAATTTAAGACTGCATTTTATGCGGGAGCGTTATAACAAAAAGTTGTGTCTAGACACAACGAAAATATATCTAATAAAATTCATTCAAGTTGCCAAGTTTAGATTTTAAACTCTTGAAAATCTAATAAACTAATTTTAGAGCGTGAAACAATAAACTGAATTCTTTATCACAGTCCGTTTATGTTGCATGTTTTATTTTTTTGCGCTCGTCTGCAGGCTTATTTTTTTTCCTCTGTTCGAGCTGCGCACGACGGCTATTTCATTTTAAATACATAAAGCGTAGAATGTGCACGTAACGCGAACGTAGCTTACGCTTCTCCCGGCAATATCGAGTGAAGGAAAAAACCGTGCTTTGTCACAAGAGACAAACCTTCCGGAAAATAAATGTTTGTAGCTTTCAAGTGAATAATAATGCTAGAACTGTTGAGTTTCCCTCGCGTCTAGATACTTTTGTCGTTAGCGCTCTGATTATCGCTCAATTCACCGACATGTCGAGGACGTTTTTTTTTTTTTCTTTTAACAAGACGCGTCGTTTTATGAATTCAATTATGCGCAAGTTTGTCAACAGGATCTTCCTCGCACCTGCCTCACGGCTTATCGCGGATGAAATTTTCATCATTCCGGCATGGTCTTCCGCTATCTTAACTGACGAGCAAGCGGATTGGTCTTTTTTGACATTAAAACGGTAATCCGGCCGCCTCGAGCCGATTCGAGCGTAGCGCGAATCGCGCGCGTGCAAAAAGTCATCGACCGATCACGCTGCCGGTCGGCATCGCGACATGCAAACCGCTACGATCGATCGACTATAACGTGACTATAACATCGCCTATGGAGCCGTACGGTGACCCCGCGGGAGAAAGAGAGAGAGAGACTAGAGCGATCGGGAACAAACGACGGATATCCAGGTATACGCCGAAGAGACGAGCTCGCTACGCGAAACAATCGCATCTCCATCCGTTCGCCTTTCGTCGCGAAATCGCGAGCTCCCAACGTCGCGCGATTCAAAATTAATCACGTATCTGCGAGAAGGCGGGCGATAAGAGCGACTGATAACGCGAAATTTCTGCACTTCGAAACTTCCTTGCACGTAAAGTCTGAGATACTCGACATCGGAACGATTACATCACGAAGTTAACATTGTGGAATGTTGAATTGCGATAATTAGTCGAGTTCAGATTCATTTTAGGGCAATATTCTCGAGCGCAGCTCGAAAATCACTTTGAAATGTTTGGTTTCGCTGTTTACTAACTGAAGACAATTAGAAGTCTGTAAAAACACAAAATTTCAAAATTTCTTAATATACAATTATCAATACTGATCTTCTGCCAGAATATATAAACAAATTCATTCTTTTCGTATAACTTAGTTTTTCTACGCTCAATATATATATATATTTAAAATAAAGCTGGAGATCTTCGTCCGTTAACTATACTTTTTGAAACTGAAATCTCATAAGCTGATCTGCAAGCGGAACGAGATGAGAAATAAAGTACGAAACGGCGCTATCGCGCTTTGACGATACGAGAAAGAAAGAATACGTGATTGCTTTCTCACGATCGTACTTTTCTGTGCTTTGTACGCTCAAAGAAAAAAAAAATATCATATGTGTGCATGCCTTAAGGAAGAACAAATAGCGACGAAATGTGGCAGGTCGTACAAAAGCGTGACTAAAATGGACAAGAACCATAAACGCGAAAAGAGCAAACAAAAGGAACATAAATGATAAGTATGTTCACGTGGCGCATACTTTTCGCATTTCTCTGTGTCATCTCGTTCTTCTTCCTTCCGTACCTACATCTGGGTTTCACGATGCAATATTTAAAAGTATTGTCTCTCTAATACGTTCCGCACATGTATTTCTCTAAGACCGGCCGTACTTTACAAGCTTCGTCTATAATGTATATATCGCATTTCCGCACCTTCTTCGGAAAGCTTTCGCAGATCGACATCGATAAGTAACGAATGGACGTCTGCGAAGAATTCCAGCTGAGAGACGGGAAAACGATAAAAGGAGTCTCGTTCGATTTCTCTGTTCTCGCAATGCGGCGTTGCTCGATTAAAAATTTTGATTGCTGACTGATTTGTTTGCTAAATAGATTTATCTATGAGTCTTTCTCTCTCTCTCTCTCTCTCTATCTTAATTTTAATTTTTGTAATATTTATGAATTTCATTTTATAAAGCGAGATAGCTGTTTCCACGCTATATACGTGAAATATTTTGGCCTTTATTTTCTAACGCTTCGAATTGGAGTTTACGAAGGTTTCTCGGAATATATCCCGACTAGAAATTATGTTAGGTTGATCTGATATCATAGAAGGGCCTGACTAGGATCTTATGCGAACCAAGTCAGGTCCTTATAAGACATCAGGCCAACCTGACATAATTTCCAATATAGCAACCTTAGCACGTTTCCTTAACAATTTTGTTCGAATGGCAGCGGTGATTTTCATAAAATTCCTGAGGGACAAATAGAGTTACTTTTGGATCCAACCATAATTTTATAATATTTCTAACACGAAATATGATTAACTTAACTATATGCGTCATTACGTTAACCATAATTATCATTAGAAATAAATTGTGGTTGGATCCAAAAGTGACTACATTTTTCTTTCAGTGTATTATTTGGTTACCAGGGACATGTACTTGTCATTACTCGACATGAAAGGAAGATTAAGAGCGAGTTGTACAGAGCTACAAATTTCAGCGACCCTGTCAGTTGCCAGTAATCGTCAAGTCAATCGGAGTTGGGTCGAAGTCGCCCTACGAATCTCGCAGCGTCCTTCCGCCCTTGCCCCTCCTACCCCGGAAGAACGAAATCTTTCCCCGAAACGCGAGAACGCGCCCCAGCCCTGCCGACAGTTCACGGGCCGCGGAGAAGGCAACTAATGTTGGCGCACGCTATCGCACGCTAAAAAGTCATCGACCCATCGTAATCGCCGGTGGTAAACTGCTCCGCTGACGCTCGTCCGCCACCTTCGATCATATCGCCGCTCCACGCTCGTCGTCGTCGTCGTCGTCGTCGCGGCGCGCGACGTTCCTCCGAACGTCGTCTTGCGTTGCATGCGCGAGGAAAATGGGTTCGTTCGATAACTCGGCGGCGCGGCACAGAAGGCGGGTACATATCCGCGTCCGGTATCGAGAGACAGAGACACGGTAGTGTCTCGCGCCAAAGTGTACGCGAGCCAACGAGTTGAAAGACCCTTGGATTATCGAATCTCAATAACCGGGTCGAACCGATTAAGACTCTGAATAGTTTAATCGATAGCTTGGCTCTTGAATTATGTAACTAAAGTGTTTTCATTTTCCATCCTTTTCCGCCGCGCGCGCGAGCGCGAGAGAGAGAGAGCGCAGAAAAAGATGAAAAATGATAAAACGGCGGAAAAAGGCGGTTTCGGTATTCCGTCTCCGTCCTTCTCTCGCTTTTTTTCCCCTCAGCCGGGCTCCGCATGCGACTTTACGAACACCCGGCTTTTACGAGCTCCTTCGGACCACGCTACGCAACATCTGGTGGGATTTCTTCGGTTACGGGGGCCTGCGACGAAATCCAGCTCCACGCACTCCGTCGTCCCGACAGCTTCTCGCTCTCTCTCTCTCTCTCTCTCTTTCTCCCGCACGCTCTCGCTCTCTCTTTCTCTCATTCTCACGCACACATGCACACGACCGACGCGTTTCACGGAAGGCTCGTGTAATGTATTCTTGCACCCACACACACCGTCGGCCCCGAGTGTGTACCGTGTATCGATCCCCGAGAGTACACACGAAGACGACCGTGAGCGCCATCGGGCTCCTCTACTTCCTTCCACTTTCCTCTCTCTTTCTCTTTCTCTCCTTCTATAAATATATATATCGCATTCGGCCGCTCTCGTACCCTCTCTCTCTCTTTCTCTTTCTCGCTTTCGATCTCGCTTATCTCGTGAATGCCGGAGAGGCGCCTGCGTTCTTTGTGACGTCCGAGAAAATGCACGCCGCATCGCGTCGCATGAACGGGACGCATCCCGTAGATAGATATATGTATATATGTATATCGGATAGGGCGAGTCCGAGGAAGAGGAGCGTGTGCTCCGCCGGCGGTGTGGGCTCGCGTGACAGAAGCGCGACGGTGGTTCCACCCCCTCACCCGTTCTCGTCCGCCCTCAACCCCCGCCCGTAGGCGAGGGGGACGGACGCGAATCAATGAGATCGCGAGCGTCGCGGCGACGGGACAGTTCTATGCCTCTTACCTCGATTTTTTTTTTCCTCTCAGTGACAAACCCGTACGCTCGCGTACGTGAACGCAACCCGGCAAGCAACCGACGCGCACCCGACCGTGCTCCGAGCCCGACTGACGAGCGTAGCGTCGCGGCCGCCGCGGCGGGGTGGGGCGGCTGTTGCGGCCAATCGCGTCGCCGTTTGCGCGCGATTCCGTCGAGGATTTACGGGCCGCCGCCAGGCCGGGCCGCGCCGCGCCGCGCGACTTCGGTTCTCACTCGTTTCAGCTCCGGCGTGCTCCGGCGCTCTCCCGACGTTCGAAACGAGTCGGACGCACATTCGTCCAGGTTAGCAGAGGCCCCAACTATGAGGCGCCGTGAACGCGACTGGAGCGCAGATCGAACGGACGACGCAACTTTCGACCAAACTCCGATCGACTCGATCGACCGGCGACTCATTCAGTCCGATGGAGTTTGTTCGCAGAATCATTTTCAATTTATCATTTGTCGTCCTTGATCTTTAATTTTTTTTGTGGGGCAAATGAAAGAGATCGATAATGTTAATAAAATAAACATTAATAAACTAATATAAGAATTCTGTCACATTTGGGATGACTTCTAATTTATCTAGTAAATTAATAATACTATTTCATTAACATATATGATATAATTATTAATCTTTTGTTTAACACGACAAAAATTAGAGAAAAGATAAAGTTAAAAATTTGACTTTTAACACGCACGATTCTGTTGAATTCATCGTTAATTTAATCAATTATTGAATAATACTTGTCATTTCGTTAACATGAATAAAATTAATAATTTTCTCTAATATATGAAAATGTTGCGTCAGGCAATCCTGTCAATTAAGTTAGAACTTAGTCGCCCTTCGAAAATTTTATGTTAGCACACATTTTCTTTTTCAATTTTTTCGTCCTCTTATTCTGTATTGTAATTAAAATTAAAATTTTATAACATAATATACATTATTGGTTTTACATCATTTTAATTTTTTAAATTATTTAATTTATATTTTTAAATTAATTTTTAAATATGTATATCGACGTCAAGTTTATGAAAATATTGGATATTGGTCTTTTTGCAAATCATGAAAAATGCCGGAAAGATGTATCCATTAATAGCAATACAGATTAAACTTCAATCTTGTTCTTAATTATTTCTTCAAACTAGAAAAGTAAAAAAAAAAGTAAAAAATTAAATTAAACCGAGATTAAAATTATATTGGTAGAAAGACATAAAAAATAGTCGTGGTATAGAACGAAAAAACATCTTGCACTTTCTGTCTCATCGAAATTTATTTTCCATTCATTCAAGTTATTCACGATTTCTGCCATATCGTCGGTAAGAGATATCAGAGTCGCAGCGCCGTTTCGGTTACTTAAGTCCCGTTTTATTTGGTCGATAAGTAAAGAAGTTCGCAGAAGAGAGTTTTACCGCTAATCCTAAAAAGATATTCAAAAAGACATGGTATGCATATATGTATACATATAGTATATATATGTATATATACGGTTCAACGTAACGAATAGAATATCACGATAGTTTTCCTCGCTTCACCTCTTTGTAAAACGTGTAACAAAATGCAACGGATGACGAGAGCGCACGTAGATCGTAAACGACCAAGTTAAATGTGCTGCAACATGCTGCAAAAATGGAATAACACATTTCTCCCGTACATATATATATACATACACATCCTCTATTTATTTCAACGAAAGAATAAGTAATATTTAATAACGTATATATGTTTGCGTGTATGTGTACATTCTCAGTTGATTGACGGAACTTCTAAAATCATAGCGGGTAGTAACTCGCGACACATTTTGCCATTTGCACTCATCATCGTCACTAAACATCGTTACTAACTACCCGTGTCCACGATACGTGTGACTAGTAATAAATGTTAATTAATAGAATAACTTAAATATCTTTCATTCATTATATAATCTTGTATGTATACATATATATAT
>JAJVSH010000020.1:249740-354414 GCA_021460005.1 Tetramorium alpestre | reverse complement strand
TATATATATATATATTATATTATGTACCCATTCTCTTCTGCAAGGTGCTTCGTCATCCGAGTAGTGATCGATCTGCCCAATATCGGTTTCCGTCGCCGCGTTCCTCTTTTTCGGCTGCAGAGTCGCATAATTGCCGCAGCCTCTGGTGAAATTAGTCATGTTTTTTTCCTCGACAATTTTCTCCTGGCACAGTATCTCTTGCGACTTACTCTGCTTGTTGTTCGTTACGTCACTAATGCTTTTATTATTGAAATAAAACGGTGGCATTTTCGATACCCAGTGATCTAAACCAGAGCCAGTCGAGCTCGTGGACGCCGCGGACGAATTTCCCGTGGAGTTGTTGGATAGGCCTCTTCGCTGGTAGAACAGCATGTACGCCGCGTTCGTGATCAGATTCGTGTCGTTGACCGCTTCTACGCGCGTGTCGTCGAAGCAGTACCACTGCGTATCGTATGGATTTCTGCAAAACGCTGTGTAATGCCCACCTTGCAAATCCTGCCCGTGATGATTGCATATCGCGTAGAGATCGTACACATTTTCGTCGTACTTGGGGATATTGTGTTGCCGTGGACGCGGTTTCTTCCAGGGCGACCAGCCAAGACCGCCCAGGCTGGTGACATTATTATGCGGCGTCTGAACACCATTGTGAGCGAGATGTGGCGTCATGTCGAAGCCGTATAAAGGAAAGTCCACCAGCATAGTCAGCTTGGACGTTGACCGTTGCTTAGATTGCTGACGAAATCTCTTCAAATGGATGACTAATATATCGGGTAACGACCAAAGACCCAGCTTTTTTACGACTTCTTGCTTCTTGTTGCAGTAGGGACAATGCCACGCGTCCTCCGCACCGAGTATTTCCGCTCGCGTGTACAGATCGAAACATTCCTCTAGGGTGACCGCGCCGCCCAATTCGGAATTAGTTTTCAACTGTTTCACGCTGGCGTGCTCTTCAATCTGATCACTGTCGTCCTGTATAATATTGCATTTGGTGGCCTCGTCCCACTCGAGGATCAACTTTACGTGTTGTGGCCCCGAATCGTCGGCACAAAGCGCCAGTGCTTGCTCGATCTGCTCCGTGTAAAGCGGATGCTCCACGCAAGGATCAATACAGGGATGCTCGTCCTGGATCGGCGTCGCCGCCGGATCCGCTACGCGGATATTGAAGAGTCCGGGACTTTGGCTGGTTGTGAGAACATCGTCCGCCAGTGTGCTGTGCATCTCCTTGAGCAGAAGCTTCTGCAGATCCTCGTAGGACGTCTCGCGTGACACCTGCATCGTGTATGGGCTGCCGAAACGTTGCCTCAGATCCCCCTTCACGAGAACGTTGATCCAAACCAACAGGATATACGCTTGCTCCGTAGGCTCCTTCAATTGCGGCAGCTCAATACAGTAAAGTGGATCGTTTTCCATAATCACGGATAAAGGCTGACAGTCAGAGAAGGTTCTGCGGAGAGAAAAAGGAAGAATATTATTATTATTCTTTTTGTTCCATTATTATATGATGTAAGACACTTAGGCAATGTAAATTGATAAGTTGATTGAAACCATAGAACGATAAAAAAAAATTGTCAAATCATATTCCCATACCTTCGCGTTTTCCGTATTTTCTTTTGCGCGAATGAAACTTATTCTCAACGCTATATTAACTCCTTTCATTAACCCCTGCTATACTTGCTTGAGAGTGCAATGTACATTTGTGGAGGTTTTTTAAATTGCAATTTAACCTGTGAAATCCTTCCTCGTGGATCTCGGTCAGTAGCATGTGATTCTCGTCCACACCGGTGTCGCTGGCCAGTATCTCTCGAAGCTCTCTCACATTGGCCGCCTGATTCACGCTTACGCCGATCTTGACCTGCCGCGGTTGTTGCGACGTGTAAAGGACGTTCACGTAGAGATTCATTTGCCGATGATTCTGCGGCACCGGCACCGACACGCACAGAAAGGGGTCAAAGGTATTGGACTGCCGGTGGCATCTCGGACAAGTCAGACTAGACCGGAACTGCGCTTGGAATACGGCGTGTACGAAGGAGTTATTACACCGCACATGATTCGCAAGCGTCTCCGCGGCGACGATGTCGTCGGGTCTGCCGAATGAGTTCTGCAAATGGAAAAAACGAATTAGAGCGTGTCAAACGGCGAGAAATCCGATTCTGTGATAAAATTATTTCGGAAGTGATTCTCGCTATCGGTTCTACTTGGCAAGTATGTATGTATCAATCTGTAACGAATCGCTGAGCTCTTTCTCTTTTTTCTCTTTTTTTTCCTCGCAGCTCTGTTTTGCTCTTTATGTAATCTGGAAAAATGGGTTTGAGGAGGGGCTGTCTGCCGACATGAAGCCGTACGCACGCCAGCGGCGGCGCGTTCCTCGCGAGGGGTCCGCGACCGCCTTTCTTCTTCCCGACCCGAGTCATCCGACGTTACCGCGAAACTCGGTTATCGCTCAGAGCACATAACAACAATCATCCGTAACGCGTCCGCGCTCTATTAATAGATCGCCGCCGTCGCAGCCGCCACTTGGCAGCTCCTTTTTCCCTTCGCCGAAAGGAAGAGGACGCGGAACATTAGGAGGAAGCGCTAACGAACTCCGCGCGGCTTCGTCACAATTGTCGCCGATACGCTAAAGTGCTGTGCGCTCATTAACGTAAGCCGTTGCACTTAGCGACCCAACGTCAGGATCCGATGCACCGATCGAGAGCAATAAAAAGATCCCCTTCGCTTTATTCAACTCAACTCGACTCGACAAGTGCGGAGTCTTAAAATAATCTATGAAATTGCAATAATTATATGGAATCAGGTTGATAAGCTGTGATAACGCTTTTGCTATTTGATAGAGCGAGGCTGAACGATACGATCGCGAGTGATATGACATAATTCGAAGTCTCTGCGTTGCCGCGCATTCTGATATTTTATCAACTAGAGTACCCACTCGTGTATAAACATTTATTTTCAGAGATACCCCGTGAGTGTTTAATTTTATCGAATAAATTAACGAAATGTTGTTTGAATTAACCGAAAGAGGCTTATTACAGGCGGGAGAGCGTTTCAGTTTTGTTGTCGAGTACGACTTTGTTTGCATTCCATTTCAGTCTGATTTCAGCCCAGAGCTGTTACGTGTGAAGCACGATGTGGTTAACACAAAATAGACAATTGTCCTTTTACAAGACTTTATTCGGCACTAAGCAAGTATACAGGGCGAAGATGTATATTCTACGAGAGACTAGGAACTAACTCGCATAATTCAAGAGGGATCTTCAGCTAAAAGAAGTACCCGGAATTTCAGTCGAGATGAAATTAATAAAATTTTATAGGGATTAATAATTAAAAATAATGGGATTCTAAATCAGTTTATCGAAAGAAAAGTAGAAGTAACTGGATAAAAAAACTGAAATAAAAAAGATTTATCATCATATTCAAACCTACCAATAACGTAATGTGTTACAATAACAAAAATTGTGATTGATTTCTCAAAATGGAAAGTACGCACGTAGTTCTTAAATGAAACGGAGAGTAACGGGTTACTCGGACAGTACAGGATTAATTGAAGTGATATTTTGAACATTAGTTATAAAAAAGGGATTTTATGATACTTAGATGTGATATTTAGACGAATGATAGGGCCAAGAGTCTCGAGGATTTATGAGGATAGTGTTTTTTGTTCATTTAGAAAGTTTAGAAAGTTGCTGTAGAATTTTGGAATTATTTGATACGTGAGTTAAGGCACAGAGCAAGGTAACAGAGCACAGATACGACCTCCTCTTAATGGGATAATAAATAATTGAGGTTGTACATTTTCGTTAGCCTTCAAGTCGGTCGCGACTTCACAGAGAGGCGCAAAAACCTACGAGGTAGCGGTATACCGCGCATTCAACGCATTGTGGTAAAACTTTATTGCCTGCAACTATTCAAACTTACTGTAAGTAGCGCATATCATGTAAGTTATAGGTATCATTATTGAGCAACTACATTCGCACTTTGTACGTATAAATAGGATATAACAAGCCTTGAAAGAAAATCGATGCTGTCAAGTTTACAAATAAGTGACGTTTGTAAGGATGTAATTTCTCAATGGATCAAATAAAATAAAGCAAATTGGAAAGGAAATGATTGAGGTGAAAGATAGAAACATAAAATAATAAATAAATAGTAACACGTGTAAGAACATGTGTTATCACAGAATAAATATTAATATTTTTAGTCAACAGGATTTTATGTCTAATAATAAAAATATGTGTAAAATTTACAAAAATTATTAGATTAATTATTTATTTATTATAAAATTCCGCTCGATGANCGAAACCGTGAATATTAATTTATTAAAACCCGGGAACATTAATTTATTTTACGATAAAATAAAATTGTTTAAAGTCAGATCACATGGAAAGACAATTACTAGACTTGCGACAGAACGTCGTCGTTACGTAAAAGCTCGACATAATTCCGATAAATACCAATGCGAGATCGCACTGGAATGTTACGTAATACGTCGTGCGACATATTTCAATAATGAAAGGTACTGGTGACCCTCTCGTTAACGTTAGCGATCGACGCGACACGACGCACGCAGGGCTTCTCGCAGTGCCACGCGGGCTCGCTCGCGCTTTCCGAAGCCGTGTAATTTGTAACACGCGATGAAAAACCGCAGAATGGGATAATCACCGGACTGATCGCGCAGGATGTATCAGCGATCCGGTTGCCGGAAGTAATTTCCGATGCGTACGGCTGGAACGACTCGCGCTCACAATTGGTCAATGTCACGCTGGTGCACGTGTACCCGACTCGGTGGAACCGTCATTACATTCGCGCGTATATGTACGTGTGCCCGGTAAATACCATACGAATATTCAACTCTATTGCTGATCTACCTAAAAGGATACCGCTAATAGATCCGGCCGAGGATGGATTAGAAACACTCCTCGATCTGTTTAGCGCGACCGCGTTCTCGCAGGAGCGAGTCACTTATTGATGACGCATTCGAGATGGATATCAAATAATTGCGTGTAGGTTTATCATCAATGATTCCTTCAGTCGACATTCCGCGACATATGATATATATATTTTTCACAAAATTATATTTCAATTTCTTAACTATTTGCTATATTTTCCCGTTACAATAAATTCATACACTTCGTATCTCAACGAGAGATGTAATATTACATCTACTTTGTTTACTTCGTGAGAATGTATAATTACAAAGCTGAAATTTCATAATCATGTCGATTTAAATATTGTCTCGAAAATTCTGGCTTCAATTTTTTCGGAAAAATTTTCGCAACGTTAATTATGTGATTTGCTTCGTGATTTGCTAGCAAAAAATTTGAAGCATCGATGAGTCGCGTGTCATGAATTCCGCTTGTCGACACAATGCGTCATGAGAGTAAAAATAAAAACTGCGGAAGAACATCTTTTAAAAAGAGCACGCTTAATATACTTTCCGCTTTCACAACAATCTTTCGTTTCGTGAAACGTTTGATTTATATTTGAAAGTACTTATAATTATTAATATATATGTATAATTTAGCAATTATATGTTGTAGTACAAAAACTTAATTATAAGTTATACACATGAGTATTTAAAAATATTATAAAATGAATAAACATAAATCTCATTATAAGTATATGCAAATCGCGTGATTCGACCGAATATATTCGAAACATTTATATCTCGCTTTTAAAAAACAGAAAGTGCTTTTTTAAACCCAGACATCTCGATGTTATCAGCATTTTATTTATGGAAGGAAATGTTTTAACTTTGAATATTAAGCAAACGCTTTTACATAGTTTTTTCATGAATAAAAACAAAAGCGTGTCTTTGCTCAATTACTTCGTATCGTATCGTATTATATTATTATGACGATACGATAGGTATTGCGACAATAGACGATTTGTAACAAGTTATTATTAAGGACCATTATAACATTATGAATACTAGGAAAGTAAAATTTATCTAAACAATTTATGATATATAAAACCTCTCTCTCTCTCTATTAAGATACAAAACAAGATACAAAAAGACTGAACCTATTCTCTCGTGCGTCATTGTTTTCCTTAGTAAGATAAAGTGTCACTTGATATGTCAATGATGAGTGCGAGGTATGCGATTTCCTATGCGACTATATAAAAAAAGCGATTTCTTTCGTTACGGATTTGTTTATACCATATGCATACACGTGAACCTCGCTCGCGATTCACGGCCAGTGATGCAACATTTTTGAATGCGTGCATGCGTGCGTATACACAACCATCGATGCGTGGAATTCGAAATATGCGCAGGAACAGCGCGATTCTTTTTTTTCTTCGCACCATTCGCTCTCGCGTGTGTGCGTATGTGAAACGTAGGAGATGGAAGGAACGCGGAGATGTGGAACGCAAGGATGATGGCCGTAACATTCTTTTTTCGCATCTGTTTCGCGTCGCTCTCGGACGTTATAAATAGAGTTACGTAAATATTTTGCGAACAATTACGCTAACTTCCTTCCCCGCCGTTATGCTAAAAAAACGAGTTACATTCATGCCATCCGATGGCCGAGCACGTGTTGTATGCAACTCGCTGATTTCTTCTCAAAACAGAACTATGTCTGGAGTTATTTTAATATTTCATTGACACACCCGGCTTTGCGAAGATGGAAAATCTCGCCAATTGATTTGCAATCACGACGTGCGTGTAATCGATTGAAATTACTGCATCGCATTATAGACAATATAGAAAACAAAATTACTCCGCCTCTGCAATTTTTTTGGCACAATTCAAATTCGGTGCATTCTTCGGATCTATTCATGTTAAAATTGATCAGTGCAAGACTGAAAATGAATGACACTCATGAAAATACGAATTATTCATGTATTACAATTAATCCGATATAGATTATAGATTATTGCCACAGATTATTTATGAATATATAAATAACTGCTAAAATTAACAAATTTATCGTAACAATCAATGCCATCGACTCGTGCATAATTATATCAACATGATCGCGTTGACCGTAGCATATACATAATCAAAACGTCAAAACGGAACGTATGCAATATTCCAATTGCAAGACTGTCTGTCGAGAAAAGCCGACGGGTGACGTGTGGTGTGAAACGCGCGCGAGCAGGTTGCGCACGTTGGCGCCGGATGACAGTAGTTAGTCCACATATGCGCCGTAATCCGCGAAAAAACGCTCGGCGATGCGAACTGATAACTGGATCTCCGTGGCCCCGTTCAAGGCCGGTCCTCGTTACGGTACCGGCTCCCGTCCGCGCGCATTCGACTCCGATTTCCACGCGCTCGACTTCGCGACGCGACGATCCGCTCGCGCGAATGTGTGCCGCGTGCGTGCGTGCGTGCGTGAGTGCGATACGGTTTCTCGGCAGGCACTCGAAAACGAAGACGCGCTAGGTGCACGTCATCTCTCTCTGCGCACGAGATCGCGCGATAAAAATGACGTGTCCCGCTTGACACCAATCTATCCGTATCTGCCGAACGATCGGCAGCAGCTCCTTTCAGTCCTTTCTTCGAGCGAGCGTAACTTTGCAGAAATGGCATATTCAATAAACGACGTGGAGGTTTACTGATACCTAATTCGAACGATCGGGCTGTTCGGTTATGCGGGCCTTATCTTTGCCAACTCAGCAAACAATTTGAACCGCAACCGAGAGGCGGGCGATAAGATAACAGCGGGAGATGAATAATCGTACGAAGATGAAGTACGAAGGCGTGAGCCGAGCCGCGAGCGCATTAAAAACGTGCTTATTTACATATAACTTACGGAATATCTAATTCGTTTATTTTACGTTCCCTTGCCGTAAAGAACACAGTTTCGACCAGATTATCGAGTTTACGACATTCTTATCGTATACTTGATGGAAGTCGAGTGGAGTTTCTCAAACTACATTACTCGTTCGTTGTTCAGTTATTTGACGCGACGAGCTTTGACACAACGTAAAGAAGAAATCTGACATCGCCGATACGGGAAACGATATTTTTCAATGATATAAGTGATAAGACTGATAATTGTGACGTTTACACAATTTCGTGACATTTATTAAATCAGTATCGAGATAAATCATCGTGTCGTCACGTCAATAATCTGAACGGTTTCATAACACGCTTGAAAAAAAAAGCGCTTAAGTATCAGCTATGAAATTTTTATCATCGTAGTCGTTATTTTCTCGAATTATTAACGGTCATCCTCGCGCCACGATCGTCGGGGGCCTTCGGAATTAAAACCGCGACTCGGGGAAACCGCGATTCTCTCGGGTGACACACATTTTAGGTCTGAACGCCTTTTCTCTCTTTTTATCCCCGCGACATTTCAATCTCGCGCCGTCTACCTTGGGATCTCGTAATTGAAAACCGTAGCACGTATTTTCGAACGTGAAGCAAATTCGGGTTAAGGTCTCGTCTGACTGGCCGTTTGTCGATCGGCTCGTTTCGCGAAGCGGTAAATAAAAAATGGAACAAAGCCCATCGCTTCGCGTTTATAATCATTCAATGTACTGTATTTTTGCATCGTAAACCAAAGATCCGAATATAACCGACTAGCAATAATCAAACTAGATTGTCACAAAAACCTTCCGTATTATATCGCAGTCCTTGTATTACATATTCTTAATTATGTATATCAAAATGATTTATGTATTTGCACTTTTGCTCTAATTAATATACTAATAATATTTATGTGAGAAACTCCCACCTTTATAATTTCAAAATCTGTGCTTCCAGTCTTAGAGATTATTTTTGAAGTACGCGAATCCAAGGAAATATTTTGAGTTCAAACTTCTCTATATTTTATCACCTTCTTTTTCTGCAAATATTGATATCTTTTACATTCATTCGCGTTCTTACTGTCCTCCTTTTCTTCTAAAAAAAAATATTTTATCTTCTATCTCCTCATTAGTAAAAAAAGACGAAAGAAAACACGATTTTATCGTAAAGATTCGAAATCTGGACATATCTTTTAAAAAAATCTAAGATGTTAAAGTAGACAGTGTCGCGAATAAAAACCAGAGAGAACTATAAACAACGCTGATCACCATGTGAAATATTTGTCTTTAATTAAGATAATCAGTGCGGCCTCCTTCGATGAGCGTTCATTTAGAGCATTCATTCACATTGATTCTGTCATCGTTATCGCGAAGTTTTCTAATTATATGAATTAAAATATACAGATAAAATGTGGGAAGAAGCATGTAAAATAGTTTCTATCAAACTATTAACTAATATCTTAAACTTTTATGTCAGAAATAATAAATAAAACTTAAAAGAAAATTTTAAAAAGTATTTCAATATCTTGAGAAAGATAGAAGAAAGGAAAATAGTAGTATTATTTATGGATAAACAATGCACAATCCGAATCCATATATAATTTAGAAAAAAAAAACGTACTTAAGCCCGTATCAGACTACGGATTGGGATTGGGATTAGATTGGAATTTGACCAATCAGAATGAAGCTAATAAAGTAATTCTGCTGTGAACATTGTTCTGATTGGTCAAATTCCAATCTAATTCCAATCTCAATCCGTAGTCTGATACGAGCTTTAGGGATCCTGACCATGAAATTTTATTTTTATTTTTTGTACGGTAGAGAAAAACGATTAGTTATGGGCAAATGTGGACAAATTGTTGACAATTAAATGCCATATAAATTTTGTAAAAATTCACATTTCAGGGTGCCAATTTCATGGACCTATTATCGCGTGCGTTTAGTGTTTGAAAGATAGTCGGCCCCCCGTCGATTGTGTCTCTATATCTCGGCTCGTCCACACTCGGCGAAGGTGTCGGAGGAGATGAAGCGAAAAAGGACGTCGGTGCAGCTCGCGTGTTCACGGCTTCCGCCAGTCGTCACGCACGGCAAGAGATTGTCAGCGCCACACCGAGAATATATGTTCATGTGCAATCGTGCCTACGCACTGTGTGCGTGCCCGACACTATACGCAGTGTTTAAAAGAAAAAGGATAAAGTGAGAAGGGAGAGTGGGGAGAGAGAAAGAGTTGCAGCGAGCTTTCGTCGAGCGTCTCTCACATGGCTGGTCACGACGATCCAAGGAGAAAGTTTCTTTCGTCGTGACGCCCGGCTCGACGATTAAGCGACTACCGAAGAATGCGTTTAATCGCCTACCGTGCCCGCTACGCTTTGAAGTAGAATGCTACTTATAATCATTTTAATTTACTCATGCTTCTCGAATTTTTATTGGAGATGGTCACCGTTATCTTAATGTTGGAAAGTATCATGGGATTTTTATTTCTATTTACTATAGAGAATAAACTATAGAATATAATATAGAATATATAGCGATAGATTTTAAGTGATATACCAGAATACAAAAATTAACTGACTAAAGAAAGATATATCGAATGATAAATATTGATAAGCTCTAATATTGTGGAGCAATTGCCTTTCTTGTTTTCCTAAATCAAGCAAAAGTTAATTCAACAATGCGACTCTTTTCTCAAATAATTTGTAAAAAACTTAAACATTGTATGCATACATTTGCAAATTTGATTAATCAAATGCAAATGTATGAATATTAATTTTAAATTATTAATTCATGTATAAATAGATTATATTATTATTAACATATTACTACGGATAGTAGCTATTAATTCATATTATGAGTATGAGATAATTCATTCGTAATGATCCCACGTTTAATAAAAAAAAATTACATAATTTCTAAATTACGATATATATAATATAAATAATTTCAAAAGAACTGTTGAGTTTTAACATTTCTGACGCTAAACTCATAGTTATCTTTTTAACAATACTTATTACGATAAAAATATCATGCAATTTCGACATACAAACAAGATATCGATGGTTTTCTCTCAAATGACCATTTCCACTCGTGTTATTTACTTGTAGAGATACTACGAGTTATAGTTTTCCACCCGAGGTCAAGATACGACAGGCGTCTTTACGTGGAGGAGACGCACGTGTTGACATCGTCATTTTCGTTTTCGCGCGCGCACGACCTTACGCTTCGATATTACTAAAAATACACCCGGCGACGCGACCGGCGGTGTCTAAAAATAGACGAGAGCAACAATACCATTCCGCGCCGAAAAAAGAGATGATAATTCACAGATGATTCTCGCGGTTCGAGATAACACTGAAATAAAAGTCGAAATTAGCTCGACGACTATTCCGCATTCCAACGTTGGAAATAACGTTATTAGCCGAGGGATGTAGCCCGTTAAAGTGGCTCAATTTAAATCAATATTACTCTAATTAATATTAATCTCGAGATCTCCGGTTAAGAACTAGTAACAGTTTAATTCCAAGCATCTCCGCGACACAGATCGCACATGCGGAATTAAAATGCCGAATTGAAGGACGATGGCTATTCGTGGCCTTCGCAGGAAGATACGGAGTGAGACAAAAAAGTTACGAAGGTGTTTTAAAAATTCATAAATCATTTTTATCACTTCCTCCTTTTATTTTTTTTAAGCTATTAGAGAATTTGTGAGAGATTTAATTATGACAAGTTACACGATTAAGCAACATAAATCATTGGATTTTATCGCATCAAAAATTCAGTAATGGTCTTTAAAATCGCCTGATTTGACAGCTTCAAATTACTTTCTATGAAGTTATTTGAAAGAAAAATATCTATGCCAACAAGTCTAGCACAATTACGAATCTAAAAGAAAATATTCCTGCCAAAATCGAGAGCTAACTGCAGACATTTTTTAAAAAGTATTAAAAAGAAATTCAAGTTTGTGAGGCTGAAAACGGTCATAAAACACATAAAAATATTTTTCGTTCTTAATAAAAAAAACTTTCCTATACCTTTTATATGTATATTTTAAAAAAGAAAAGTAAATACAGACAGAAAGATTATCGAGGATTAAAACCCGCCTGCAACTCCTCTTTACGGGACAGTTTAATCGTCGCGGTAACTCGCGAACGCGCATTCCGCGCGCTCGTCTCATGGATTATGGCGAAAAGAAGGCGAGAAACGGAAGAAGAGAAGAGACGGGCCTCACCTTTATGATCTTGTACTTCTTCTTGGTCGCCTGATTGAGATCCTCGTGCACCTTGTCGAGCAGCCAGAGGAGGAACTCCTGAGCGTCATGCTGCAGATTGCCGCGATACTGGCTACCGTACTTGTCAACAACGCTCTTGAACGCGGTGCTCATCTCCGGGTCGTACTGGCAGCTCCAGATCGCCTTGAGCAGCAGCGCGAGCTGCTCGGTGATCTCGCCCTTGGTGCCGTACTTCTTCGAGTTGAGCTTGTTGCGGCGCGACAGATCGACCTTGTACTGATCGAGGACGAAGTACTCGGCGAGGATGTCGGTATGCGAGAGGCACTGCAGCACAGCGTTCATGAAGCACGTGTTGCCGTGATTGCGTAGGCCTATGACACCGGGCACTCGATCGGGCGGGATGTGCGCCGGCCGCGGCGGCGGCACCCTGATGTCGTTCGCGCTCGAGTCGAGGTCGTCGCCGCCGCCACCGCCGCCACCGCCGCCACCGACGCCGCTGCAACGCTGATGATGGATCGTCGAGACGGGCTTGTGGCTCTGGGCGCCCACGTTCGACATGTGCCGCACCATCTTGTTGATAAACTTCTTCCAGGAGGGCCGGCGGAAGACCTTCTTACCGCTCGGCCGCTCCTGGGACTCCTGATTGCCGGTGGTCTGCTGGCCGCCTGTTTGGTGACCGCCATGCAGCCTCCCCGTTGTGTTCTGTCGATGCTGCTGCTGCTGCTGCTGCTGGGATGGCAGCTGCACGCCGCTGCCGTCCGTGTGACGAGCGTTGTTCCTGGCGTTCTCCTTGGCGCTCGGCGCGCCGCTGTTGACGTCTCCCCCGTGCGTCTGTTGCTGCTTCGGACGTCGCCGCGACATCCTGCTGCTGGCACTTTGAAACGGGTTTCTCGGCAGTGTAAAGGTGCGCTTGAGCCGCGTGGCGCCACGCGGCTCCGCGGGCTTAACCTCTTCCTCCACGCCCAGCTCGCCCTCGGACACTGATTTCATCACCGACGTGCCGCGATCGGGTCTCGCGGCTTTCATCGCCAGCCGCACCTCGCTGGGGCTGGCTGGCTAGCGGACCCGTTAGGCCTCGGATCCCGCGGGGTCAGGACTCGAAGCTCGAGACCGCGGCGCGCGCGCCAATCTCCCGTGTGCGGTGGCGTGTAGGCGGTCAGGCTACTCGGCCGTCGCCGACCGCTCTCACATCACGTCCCCGGGTGATTCGGTGTTACCTCGAGCGCGACCGCGACGTTGTTGACGGCGACGTTGCCGCGGCACCACGACGACGACGACGACGACGCGGCGGCGGTCGACGCTGAGGGCCGCGCGGCCGCACGTCGTCCCGTACCACGCGCCTACGCGGAACCGCAACCGCAGCCGCAGCCGAACACGGTCGGACGTCAGGCAACTGCACCACGCACCGCCTCGGAAACTGCACCACGGCGGCCATCGGCGGCCATTTGCCGCGCGTATCAAGGGCTTCCACGATTTCACGCGACGCCTCGGCCATAGACCATCGTCGGCTGGCGACATCGGTGGCCGCGCCGCGGAGGCGCGATCGGTGACCGCCGCGACATCTCGCCCGTGAGGCCGTCTCCGAGGCGACGCGACGCGGCGATTCCAATTACCGACCGTCGCTAATGCAGAAATTACTATTTCTACAATTTCAGCTTTTATTTAAATTTTTTTTTAAATTTGCAGTTCGAAAATTATTAATGATGTTTCTGATATTTCAGGAAAAATCTATATTGGTCGAAATGATCCGCGAAAAATAAAAGAATTTTGCTATGACAGTCATATATGTATATTGTTAATTAAATGATGTATATCTACAATAATTATTATATGCGATAACTACAATAAAGTTTTGCGTTATTTATTAATAGGTATTGCGTTTAATAATGATTAATAATATTTTCATATTAGATGCAACTTAATAGCAAACGTTGAAATTTGATAAATATTCTTTGACGTCTACAATCACATGCTCAGTGAGAAATGATGATTGAAAAGTCATTGAATGTTAATCAACATCAAATTAATGTCTTTTCGATGCAAAAGACATCGATTCAATGTCAACTTGACATTGATTTGACCAATCATTTCTCACTGGGTGATGTGATAACTTCAATAAGCTTTAATGATGTTTTATTTAATCTCTTTTATTTAACTAAGCTTCTGTTATTATAACTGTAATGAGAGTGACTTGAGAGCGGGTTGCTTTCGATACGATTCGAAAAGTCATTGTCAGCAATGGATTTCCCTTGCTGACGATGCGTTTCAGCGAAAGCAATATCATTCGATCGATAGTTGCGTCGTATCCGTATCGGTGTTTTCATTATGATCAGTTTAGAAAAGACTCAACACTTTATTCTTCGAATTAGTGTCTTTTATCTGATTTTCATTGATGTTTCATACTCTTGGAACCTAACATCGCTCAACATACCGGATAACGTTCCAATATGGAGATTCGCCGTGTGGAGAAATCGCGCTTTTCTAGCAATTCCCAGGTAGGCGGATAACAATGATAAGCTAAGCTGAGTCATAATCTGCAATCCGTGTCACACAATCTTTTATATTAAAAATATATAATAATTAATTCTAAACTAATCTTAATACTCTTTTGAAATTTTGAGGTAATTCAAAAAAACTCGTAATGTAAATATTTATTAAAAAATTAAAAGTTTATTATCTTCTCGTTCAATTTTTTAACAGTTTTAAAATAGTAATCAACACCAAGTATAAATTCACAGGATATGAAATATTAATAAATACGATTTAATATGCATGTGTGGCGTAAATTTATTCTGTACAAAGTTACACAATTTTGTTTTCTCTGAATAAGTAAAGTTTTTACATTATTAAACATATTGCAATTTATGTGTATATCAGATCAACGAATGAAAAGGAAAAAAGATGGAGACCAACTCTGGTGGAAGTCTCTTGGCCTGAAATTAATTTGCCATTAAACGTTGCAAGCGCAGTGATCTCCCCAAAGTTTTTCCCTAAAGAAGGATCGTCAAAGTACGATTATGAAACTCTCGTATCCGTAACTGAATTAGATGTGGATACTCGGGGACGATTATGGATTTTAGATGCACCCGATGGACACGATCGTTGGCCTCGAATCGTCATTTACGATTTGAAACGAAACGATCGATTGGTATCTATATTAAACTATATATTATCTTTAAATTCTAGAATTGTATACGTAAATTAATCTGTAGAATAAAATTTTGAATTATTCAATTTCAAATCATCAAGCACTCTTGGAAATCATTTCTTGTATTTGCATTTCGCAATTTAACAAGCAAACTTGAATTTCTATTTTATAACCATACTGTACAATATTCAGCAGTTTCCACAAAAAGATTTGTCCAGAAATATTTTTATATTTTTAATACCTTTTGTATTTTTAACAAAGTTATAAAAATATATATGGTCGGGTCTGACAATGAGAGATCCGATTCATAGTTTGCATGTAGAGAACTAAAATTTTAATTTTAAATAAAACAAAGTGTGTTTTACAGAAATTTTAAAATAATAAAATTTTACTATTAACGGATTAATGGATTAAGATAATAAAATAATGTATTATTTAATTCCGCGAACTTAAATCTAAAGACAAATAGATATTTGATTAATAATTTTAAATAATAATTTGGATAATTCCATTTATTTAATAAAATGTAAAAAATTTAAAGGTATCATCCACCGAGTTAATTAAAGTATCTTCGAAGCGATTAAGGTCTCTCGTGATTGATCCGTTTGAAGATCAATGGGGATTCCGTGGATATGTCGCGGATGCCGATGATGAAACGATCATTGTTTATCATTCGGGTAATTTGCTTACATCCGTCTATACAGCGCTACAGAATTAGAATCTTATTTGCGATATAAATTCCAGGATTACGCAAGTGGTGGAAATTAAGAATGTTACACGGATCTGACATTCCGCACGTGGAATCCATTGACCTCGCTGTTTCTCGGAGGAACTCGATCTTATACATGACAGGACATAATACACACGATCTGTTTAGCATCAATCTGAAAAGTATTAAGATAGACGGAGTGTTATGGATAACGCCTTCACGCGTAAGTGCTAAATCAAGTTTTTCGATATTATTTATCATACTGAATTGTTTTATATATCTACAATGCATCGGCATTTTTTAATAGAAATTTTATAGAAATAAGAATACAGACGACGCAACTAAATTTGTTCCTTATCCGTCTTTTCGAATATAATCTTCGAGATTCACAGATCCTTTTTTAAAAGTGGTATTATTTTAGGGAATACAAAATATAACGGTAACCTGGCTTGGCAAGAAATTAGGTTCTTCCGTAGGCCTGTTTAGCGATTTAAAAGATGGCCTGCACTATTTTATGACTTCAGAGAGAGCCAGCGTGCGATGGGACACGAAGCTTCCTTTGAACGTAAATTATTTAATTCAATCCTCTCTAAGAGCCCCATTGTGAATCATTGATTGATCTGTCCTTTCAGGCGCAGAGTCATTCAGTCCTCGTACAAAACGATGACGTCCCGTGCATAACCGATTACATAATGGATGCGCGAAGAAACGTATGGGGCTTGGTGAATTCGGAATGTCCTGGCACAATAAAGAAAAATATTTCAAATAATTCGACACTTAAATCTAGAACAATTAAAATTCAAAAGTACTCTTGCGCATTGTAATGCAATAATCGTTTTTTTTTCCAATTTTAATAAAACACCTGATGGAAAAAAGTTTCTCATAAAATTACGGCTTAATTCTTTGGTTTTCAAAGATTATTTTCTCGTAAATGTCTTATCGTATGTTTCTGATAAATATTTAATTAAAATTTTACTAAAATTTATTTAAAATTAATTAAAAACCTATTATCTTCAATCAATCTCTAATTTCGTCACTCAGTCGTTCTTAAAGTTTAATTTGTCCTTATTTTTGCCGTTAATTATTTGAAAAAAGCAACAGATAGAACAGTATTTTGTGATTCAAGACAACTCGATTACAAACCAGTAATAAAGAAGAGAATCCGATGCAGAAAAAATGTTTGATAGTTTTAAAATGTTTTTCCATTTGAAACTAGTTTTACATATTCCTATTTATACATGGGTTATATAAGTTGGCACGTACCTCCGTATATATACGTTTATATAAGCTAGTGTTTATTAGCCGATTCGTTTGATTTACATAACAACAATTACAGATATTATATTCATTTCGTTAATAAATCACTTTTTTCGTTGAGCAGGTGAATAATTGCAAGGTGTTAAAAATTTTCCTTGTAACTGGCAGCAGTTATATGCCAGTATCGATTTAAATATCGACAAGAAATTTCTACACTGGTCAACTCGTCCAACTACGCGATCTTAGAGCGCGATAACATGCGAATCTTTTGTCGGTTTCAGTTACGTTAATTATATCAGAAGTAAACATTATACATTTGCTAATTATCTATGCAACTGAAATAAATGTTACAGCGCTTACACATTAATTGATGTAACATTCGTAGATTAAACTTGCTATTTACAAGAGGATTAAGGCGCAAGATGCTGCTGGTTACATGACTAGATCAGCGGCAAAATAGAACTTGATCTTTCTCTCTTTTTTTAAATTTTAATGACGATTGAATGCTTTAATTAATAGATTAACTAATTCCGTCATATTAAGTCGTTTTAATACGTTTTGGTAATCGTCTTTCTACACACGCGGTCATTAATGCCTAGACATACTAACTGCACTTGTTCAAAGTGTATCTTTCTCTTTCTACATGCTTCCATATTGGAAAGAAAAAGACACATTCTGAACTAGTGTAATTAGTATGTCCAGGCATTAATGACCGCGTGTGTATCTCAAAGAAAAAATTTGATCATTCGTTCCATTTGTAGAAGTAGGAACTAAAACCAATATAATTTTGTGAAAGTTATTTCGATGCTGTGAATAATGAAAAAATGTACCTTACGCTAATCGTCGTATCTCCATTGCCATTTCCATTGTTATTTTCGTGTGTTCAAAGCATCGAAATACGAAGTATTTTCTAAAATTACCGATTTCAATTCCTGCTTGCGAGACATCGAATTATATAACAGATTTCTGTTATTTTTGTTCTAACAAATGCTTTCTATTCATCGCAAGACTTGACCAAGGGATGAATGTTCACGGTGGCGCCCGTGCAGCTCACGGTGTTCTTTATGTAATCTTGGAAGTTGCTCTCAATCACCCACATGAGTTTCTTATAACCAGGAACCACTTGAGTCGGCAATCGGCAGTCGCTGCCCTTTTGCACCAGAAGGAAGTTCTCCGGTCTGAAGGGGGTCTCGCTGTTCCACATGTAGATATCAGATTCGCCTAAAAATAAATTAATCAGTCTTCTTAATTAAATCCTAAATTAAAACACGATTATCGGAAAGCTTTTTTTTAACTGTATGATTTGCTGTACAGAACAGTAGTGCAAATTATATTTTTATTTTGAAAAACAGAGAAAATCTATAAAGCTATTTAGTTATTTTCTTTAATCTGTATAGTTTTGTGAAAACAAGAAATTTAAGATATGTAAAGCTTGATGAACTGAAACGCAGAACGCCAACTTACCCTTCTTTCTGAAGAAAACGGCGCAACCGTTATCGCTTCCGAGGAGGACGATCTTGTCTTGCTTCAGTCCGATATCTATGACCGCTCCCTGAGTGATGCCGTGTCTCAAGTTCTCAGTCTTGATCGCAAAGAGCCTGTTGGATCCCAGGTAAGTGAAATACAACACCGACGTACCGCAGCTCTTCTTCACCAGCGTGGAGTAGAGAACGTCTCTGCGTTGAACACCGGTAGTAACGGCGTTTGGAAGGATCACTCGGTATCCTTTGTCGGCGGTAATATTGTAAACGATAATGGCTCTGGTGGCAGCGTCGGTCACGTACGCATATACCTGGCCGTCTTCCGCATAATCGACTGTCAAATATTGTAGACGAGACGTCGGGGTCATCAAATTACTCAAATCGATCACCTTTACGACCTGTGGAACATTGTGTCTCAGCGTGAATCGTTCATTTCAAAGCGGTAAAGTTCCGCCAATACATTTTGAATTTTAATACAATGTAAAATATTTATGATTTTATAAAATTGTTAAAACCAAACTTATATCTAAAAACATTTTCTATTTTTCTATTTTTTACATTAAGATCTTTATTAAAGAAATTTATTAACTAAGAAATTTATTAAAATTTTATCATGAATTTGTTCTTTCTTTATTATTCAAATAATGGAATACTATTTTTTTGAAATAATCACGAGCCGTAATTAAAATATCGCAAAGGCAAATACTTCCGAAAGTTTCTTTTCAAATTGAGAATAATAAATGTCGTGTAATTATTAGAAAATTACTGTATATGAATTAGAAACTTGGTTAGTAAATATCTTAATGTTAATTTTTCGTACCTTTCCAGATTTTACGTCAATTCCGACGATTTTCGGGGGACATCTGAGCACTGGTTGCTCCAAAATGTTTACGACACCAATGTCCAATCCCCAGAGGATTTCTTGGCAGTCCAGAGTTATGTCCACCACATTCTGCAGTGCCTGGCAGTTGCCTTCTTCCTGAATCGCCCAGCAGGGGAACGGTGTCACCTTCGGTGAGCAATCCTTCGTCTTCAACGACATGACACCCAGGGTGAACGGTACACCCGGCTTGTAGCGTGGCATCGCTATGATCACATCGTCCCTGTAGACTTGCGCTCTCGTGGCAATGACATTCCTGGGAAGGTAACGTCCGCTCGTCGTGTAGATGTTCTTCGTGCTTTGGCACGGCCAATCCAGGCTGTGACCCGACAAGACGAACGACAGTTCTGGCAGCAACAGCTTGTCGCACACTACCAACGATAAGCCACTCGCCAGGATCACCAGGCACAGAGCGCTCGTCGGGATTCTCATCCTGCGCTCGTTTCTTTTGATACGTTGTAGTAATGTCTCGGTATTCTATAAAAACACAATGATAAAACTTGATTTTTACATTACTCTGGAAAAATTATCCTATGGATGTAAACTTATGAAATTTTACGCCAAATGGCAATTACTAAAATTGATAAAGTTGATAAAAGTGATTAAATAGATAAGAATTTAAATAAATCATAGAGTACATTTGTTCTTAAAATATACATTTACATTTACGTGAAATTTTTAGAATATTAAAAAGATATGTTATTAAACTGTGTATAATGAAAATTAATTTATGCATATATAATATTTAAATAAAATGCATATATAATATTTAAAGAAACTTTAATAAGTTAAGAAAAAATAAAGCTAGATCAATGTATTTTGAACAAAGAATAATATAAGACGACTGCTGAATACGCGGCGAAAAAAGTGTGAAAACTTACAAGATTTCCCGTGCAATCAGTTGGATGAAAATTTTTTAATGTGCAAATCTTTTATACGACTTTATACTTATATATACGCCGATCGTGAATCGGCTGAAATTGTTTGCATTTTTATTGTACACTATTGTCTCCTCCTACCGAATATTTTGCAACGACTTTCTTGCTCAAGATTAACCGAATTCGTAAAGAGGAAGTACCTCGGGATACGCATTTTTTAATGTTATTAGTAAATAACGACGAATCCAGGAAGACGCAGAGAGCAGCGCGCTTTAGAATGTAGTAAAACAGGAAATGCAATGTATCCAGGAAATTATTTCTTAGTTGATTTTATTAATCTGTCGCACTTCCGCTCTTATAAATGAATACTACTTACAAATTTCTCTAGTTTCTCTGATTTATTCTTTTCTTATTTTTTTCAATGCATCATTCTTTTTGTGTCCAAATTAATTTTTGTAAGAATTGATATAAACGAGGCCGTTAAAGTTTATTCTTACTATATAATTGTTATAGTTATGCCTTTATATATATATATATATATATTGTATATACATATATATATATAAAGGCATAACTATAACTAAAGAATAATTTTTTCTAGATAAATTATAATTTTATATATATATATATATATATATAAAATTATAATTTGTCTAGAAAAAATTATTCTTTATATTATTTATACTATTATTTGCAAACTAAAAATGTAAAGGAATATAAATATCTAGAAAATATTCATACTTTCTATACCTTTCACATTCTTTTATAACATTCAAATGAACAGTATCGTATTTCTTTCTAATTCCAAGTAATTTCTTATCTTTGATTTTTTATAATCATAATAGATTACATTTATAAAATTCTCCTTGATATTCAAATTCTCCTTGATATTATTCAAATGTATTCTTTTTGTTCTTTTCACTTAACAAGGAAGAAAAAGAATATCCTTGTGATTGATTGATTGATTTACATTAAATAATGATTGATTTACATTAAAAGAAATAATTCCACATGATCAGCTTACGCGCGATTTTAACATGTCACTTTATTGTATCTTATATTTATAATAAATTTGCCATAATATTTACAGAATTAATACGCACTCGCGTTTGGCATTTCCAGTGCACATTTAATAGCAATTTGTGCGGAACTGCTTTAAGAAACGTGTTCATGTCGACTCGTTGCGCGTCGCGGCTAAATGTTTTTCAAACAAAGACATTTCGCAACATTTCGGTCCGATGTGACAGGATTATAAAACTGGCGTAATCCGGGAGGGTTTTACAGTTTACGGTTTGATTCGATCGCCAAAAGAGACGCGGTCGAGGCGGTCGGGTTATTCGAAGGACGGGGGAAGCTCACAGAAAGTAAGGATGCTTTTCGCACGAGCGGTGACGTTTGCCGTCGCCGTCGTCGCTCTTGTCGGTGCCAACGACGCTAACGAAAAACCTAATGAGAAAAAATACGATTGGACCATCCAGTGGACCGGCGGCACCTTCGAGTGGCCTTGCTCGGCCACGAAGAGCATGTTCAAGAGTAGCGGCCGTTTTATCTCGAAGAACGTCCTCGCCACCAGGGTTGCGATTTACAAGGACGACGCTTTCCTCGCTTTACCCAGGTATGCGATGCACAATTTGTAAATTTGTAATGCGACAATTATGATTAATTTTTATTTTTAGATATTTGTATGATATTTTTTATTAATTCTTCTTTAAAGAATATAATGAGATTATTTCGAAGAAGATTAGAAACCAGGAATACATCTTTCATATTGCAATAAATTATATTTAATCATACAATATAAAATTAAGATTTTTACTTCAAAATATGTTTGGGACAGATTTTATCAAGTCGTTTCAAAAAAAGTTGTAAAGCAATTATCTTTATTAGATTCAGCGAGGGAATTAAATTTATAAATAATACGATCCCATGGCTTAATATCGATGTTTTTCAATAAAAAGTAGTCTTTTTAACATAAAAGAAATATTTCTCACATTATTCAATATTTATTTACATATATAAATATATTTACACAGGAGGAAAAAAATCTGTTGCAAAAGAGCTTTATAATTATTTATATATATAGCAACATCATTCTTTTGTACAAAGAATGATGTTGCTATATATATAAATAATTGCAATATTAAACTTACTATATATATAAATAATTGCAATATTAAAAAAAATTCCTCTGTGAAAAAGCTTTTAAAGGAATAATCGATTTTATTCGATCTACTTTCAATTCAACGTAAACGAGATTGTTCCTCTCTAATTGCATTCAAATCCGGGGCGAAAGGGCAACCGTATTCTCCGATGAATTTGCTCGTTTAGACCGAGAGAAGCCGCGGATGAAAAGTGCGCTTGTTGCAAATCGCGTGTTACGTCAGTAGCGATCGATACGCGACGGTATCAGTCTTCGCAGAAGTTAATGAGGCACGAGCTCGCCAAGATTGCGAGATACGATCGTGATCGCAGTTTTCAACGTGGAAAAAATAAAGTAGTCATCCTGCCGATATCTGCGGGGATTTTATGCGTTCGGAAAAAGAATGGGGGATTTTTCTCCAACGTGGCAATCGAAAGACACGCACGTCCGCGAACCTTGTTAGATCCTGCAATGAGAATGTCCGCACATGTGTGTAATAATGTTGCGACATTATCGGCGCGCGGCGATCGGTATCTGCCTCGTTCCACGAAGGGCGTTTGGTATTTACAGCCATAAACGCACTGAATCGCGCTTCGCTCGACGATAAAAGCGTTTAACCGCGATATCTTCATCATACTTCCTTTCCATTATACGTGCATGATCATTAATCTTGCTGATCGCCGGCGATTACAGGGTTAACACGCGATATTACCGGGTTAATGCTCAATATTAATAAGCGGCGTTATTTGTATAATTGATTGCCGATTAGTGAACGTGTCCCAGGCGTATCTTACAAAATTTATCTTGGATTTATTGAATGTAGCGAATTAATTGTAAGGTGTAAATGATGATGCGACACGATTCTGTTTGGCATTTAACATAAATACTTCAAGAAGCGTATAATCTTATTTATAATAGATTTGCGACATTTGTGTATACTAACTGTGAAGTAACATAATTTTAAGAAAGAGTATTAATAATATTTAATGAACTGAAAATGTTGAAACACGAGATTGCCGCAAGAGTCTCGTATTTAACACTTTCTGATGATAATATAAGAAATAGAGATAAGAGATTAATAATTTCTTCAGAATTAAGAAATATACTAACATTTGTTTGGCATGTTTGTCCAGATACAAGCCTGGCGTACCAGTGACATTAGCGAGAGTCTCCTTGAAAGATAAGAACTGCCAAACCAATCTCTTTGCCTTCCCTTGCTGGTCGCTCCAGGAAGAGGGTACATGCTCCGCGTTGCAAAATGTCGTGGACATCTATTTGGATACCAATTTGGAAGTCCTGTGGGTGTTGGACACTGGTGTCATAAACTCCCTCGAGCAACCGGAGCGCAAATGCCCGCCGAAGGTTGTCGCTCTGAACATAAAAACCGGCAAGGTGAGACCGTCCGTTTCTGAAACTCGCGGTATAAAAAGCACATATTATTTTCTTCTTATAGAAATCCTATTGGAGCATATAAAAACGATTCTTTCTACATAAAACTATTTAAATGTAAAAGCACAAAAATGATTTGATGCATTTATTTTCATTTTTTAAAACGTCTTTGTCACTCTTTTTGCTAAAAAAAAAATAGAAAAATTATTTTATGCTTTTTTTAATATAGTTTCTTTTAGTCACACTATTTGCGCACGCATTCCTGTTAATAATTCACATCGCTGTTCTTTTTCCTTTTCGTAATGTGTTATGCAAGAAGAATTTTAAGCGTTTTTCTTAACATATAAATCACTACGTAATATCCGACAAGAAATTATTTCTTATATCATATAATATAATTATTATGATATCAATTAATCGAGTTATTCGAATTTACCGAGGGAAGTATAATTATCTCAAGTTCGATATTTTATAAGAAATATTTAAATTGTTTTTAAGACAGAATTATATAAATAATATATAACATATTTCTCGAATTTTGTTTTAAATTTAATCGATTCCTCTATCGTTGACAGGATAATGCAACGAATGTCTCTTTTTTAGGTCGTGAAAGTCGTTGACCTGTCTGGCCTGACGAGCATCTCGTCCCGACTGCAATACGTCGTGGCCGACTACAATCCAGACGGCCGCGTCTTCATCTACGTGTCCGACGCAGCCTCACGAGCGATCCTGGTGTACGACGTGACCTCGGGTCACGGATACCGCGTCGTCCTTCCGCAGGCGGTTACCATGAGCTGCGACCGCCGGGACGTGCTTTATCTCGCCCTGATGCGCCACCACGACGGTAGCACCTGCCTGCTCTTCACGTACCTGGGCAGCAGCCGGTTGTTCAGCATCCGCACGGATCATCTCCGAAGCGGTAACGCCAACGGCAAGATCCAGGATCGCGGCCCGAAGCCGAAGAAGATAATCATCCTGGGCACGGACAACGGCAGCGCGCTCTTCTTCCGCTACGAGGGCGAGAATGAAGTCTACAGATGGGACTCCGTCACTCCTTTCGTGCCCGATAACTTCCAAGAGGTCTACAAGAACCCCGAATGTGAATACGTTCTGGCAACGCACATCGTGCCCGACTACAAGAGAGGACAGATGCGCATCCTTGAGAGCAACTTCGGGGATTTCATGCAAGGCACCGTCGGCTGTGGTGTTAATCACGCGTTACTCCTGATGTAGAGAGAATCGTATTCTCGATCGTAATAGACCGGGAAGAAGGAATAGGAGCGCAGATTGATAACAGCGACAGGTTTCTCGGCTCCTCAGATATTCCAGCCGGGAGACCAATTGTACTATTACAATTCGATGAGACTATCTTTCCACGCTATAGATGCGGAACAATGTACCTTACGCCAATTGTCGTGTCTCCCATTGCCATAAAGTGTGTAGCGTAAAGATCATCCTTATGTATGTGTGCGTATGTGTGTGTGTGTGTGTGTGTGTGTATCTGTGTGTATATAATACGTGTGTCTGTAGCGTCGAAACTCGAACTCGCCAAAATTACATCGGCTGCAATGCAAGTCCTTTTGCAGCCGACGATGCAAAAACTCCAGTGGTAAGCAAAATGTCAATCGCTGACATTCGTCGGATGGAGAAATAAACGTATCGTAAAAATTCAACGTTTTTAACTTTTCTCTCCTGACGCGACTCGTATTTCTAATCTGCGCTCGACGCATCTCAGTTTAAATCTGCGATCAGAAGATAAATTACGTTATGCGTAATAATCCTTTCGGATTAATTACGCAGCTCAATTCGCGCGAATTTATATTCATTGTTTTTATTTAAATATTCAATCAAGTTAAACGCAAACTCTGTATTTACATTTTTTTATTTTGTCGAGAATATCTGAAGAATATCTGAGAACATAACTTTTATCTAGAATTTTATTTATATTTGTTTCACAGATTAAAGATCGCTCTATCTTCGATAAGAAGATTATAAAGTTATGTGCAACAAGTTCCATTTGTTTGAAAGGAGAAAAAAAAAAGAAAGGCGGATTGCGCGTTCTGCGTGAAAAAGTTGATCACATCGCGTGTTCTACACCTAGACCGATGCAATTCGCCAATAATGCCTTTCCTACGTTCTACTTGTTTTCCACTTCTCGTTTTCCTTTGTAAAGAAACGTACGTGCTTGGTATAAATTAATAGCTTGTACCCAGGACGAAGAGTGTGTTTGATTCTTAATACGGAATCGGTTTTCCTTTCGAATTCCCCTATCCAATTTACCAACAGCTTTTTACATTGAATGTCGAATGAGCATTTCTTTCGTTTCTTTTCGTTTTTATGTTTACCAGTATTCGGACATTGAACCAGGAGCCACGTGATACATGGGAACTTTCAATGAAAATGGATACTCGAGATCGGATTATCTTCCTGATTTTATACGATACCCGCTAAGAAAGTCCAACCGTATCGGATTACGAATTAGGTGATTTCTTAATCTCATGTCATTTGATCTTTGATCTTTATAATCCGCCGATCTATCGTAATTTATTTTGCGCGATAAACTGTTTATAATTCAATTAGCATGAATCGTTAACATTAATGAGCGTATTATAAATGCTAATTATAATTAGACGATACTGCACGGAAAGTATGTCAATAACTAACTTCGAGATAATCAAAATTAGACTTGCAATGGCCAATTGGATGATGGCGCAAAACGCTCCTTAGACTTTAAGATACTGAAAAAAATATCGTGGACATGATTCAATGAAAGAAAGAGAACTGTTTAAGTCTCGTTTTTCATGCCATTTTCTGATTTATTTCTTCGACATGCAAGTTCGCCTACAATAGACACTTGACGTGTATACTTGCAATTAATTTTATTACGATCGGATAGATCAGTAAAAAAAATCAGTTCTTGATCGTAAATACTCACTAATCATACGTTCCCGCAAACTGTAATTATATAGCCTGGCATCTAGTTGAATTGGCATAAGCGATCAACAGTTATTTACATATACATTACACTTGAGCAACTTGAAGTAAATGTGTCATTTAAAATATCATATTGGACATTGATTTGAGAAATTGGAGGTTTAAAAAATATTAAAAGCCTTAATTTTCCAATCTGGCATTTTATATTTTTATTAAAAGAAGAATTGAGAATTGTAGGTAAATGCGGAATAATTATTAGATATTCAATAGAATATTGAAAAATTAATATACATATAAAATGTATATACATGTGCTCACTGCTCATCATTTATCCACAGATCCATTTATACGATAAAAATTGTGATAGCGTCGCGAAATGAGAATAAAATTAAATCATTGGAACCGGTAGATTTATTCGAAATAAAATGTTGGGACAAGTTCCTCTTCGCTTATCGTTCGTGTTTTGCGTAATTTGGATACAGAGCAAGTAATGTGACATTATCACATCACAGATAGCTACTCGTAAATGTTTTGTAAAAAAATGTACTTATCCCCACGACAGGCTAAGAATTTATTTGTCGATTCAAGCCGTCGTTGCGGTAGGGTCGATAGCAAACTGCTTCCGCTTCGTCGTGGGAACGGTGGGCAGTCGTGATCATTCCTATGGTGTATTTCTCATAGTGTTCTACGACGTATTGAGCAACAATGAAATATCTGAGCTCTAACGAAACACACGTTGCAATTTGCAAATCGTAGGCTCGGTAATCGAGCACTATCATATTATTCCGTCCACCTCGTTTCCCTATCCTCGTTTCCTTTCAATATACCGTGCTAGAAAATATCCAATTGTAATTGTTAACAATTGCGCCTTGTGCTAACGAAAGATTATGTAAGTCAGCTTCTCGATTGGTTACAATGCTGCAGAAAATTTAAGCTGACGCAAAAGGAAGAGAAAAGAAGAATCAGGAATACGTCTAGTCTTAAAATTATTTTTATGTCAATAGAAGCTTATTAAAAAGCACATTAAAAATAAAGAATTTTTGTAATATATAAAATATAATTTGAAGTGTTCTATATTATATAGATTGTGAATTCGTACGTATCATATTTCGTACATATTTATATTTCAAGTCTTTCTAACATTACGGAAGAATTTGTATCTTAATTGGGCTACATTCCGAAAGATTAAAAATCTATTCATGAGATAGTTAAGTATATAGCTTAAGTCTAACATAAGTTATTCGATATACGAATACGAAAGCCTTAAGAGTACAAAGAATAGGCTAGGCAGGTATGCATGTTCAAGAGCTCTGTTGTACGGAGAGAAAGTGATTTATTGGTCAGATATAAAGGTTGGTATCCGGAATTGGTGTACACAATGTATAAAACTGCAGAACTCGCTCGAAAAAGAAATTAAAAAAAATTAAAAAGAAATACTACAGCTTGTAAGGAAATGAATTTCGAATATCTCGATATTTTTCCAAAAATACGGAAAGTTCCTTTATCACGGAGAAAGGAGAGATTCTGAGCATTCCATTCGTTTCTACGATTCATTTCTGTGTGCGTACTATCACCAAAAAGGTTTCAGAAATATCGCTGGTAGTATCAAGCTACCTTGACCCTAAAAGCATGCGTGTTCGTCACAAAGTGAACGACATAAATAAATGTCAGAGAAAAAAAAAATTATGAAATACTGTCCACGATCGAGATTGTTTGTTCTTTGTTTCTTGTTATGTGTCCAGTGTTGTCTTGCAATTATATGTCCGAAACGTAAATTATATCTTTTATAATGGGCGCGGTCTTTAGTTCCGGGCACTTTCAATTGAGACCAGCCAAGGACGTCTGCATAACCGTTATAATTCTATAGCACGAACACCAAGTACCATTTTGCACCATTTTTTTATGGTATTTCGTAATGTCACACGGCGAGTTGCTAGTGATGAAGCCGGTCATCGATACCGCGTTCCGTCACAAGCGAGTGAAGTTCTTTCGCGTATGCAGTGTATCGCAGAACGAGAGTGTACAACTTGTTTTCAGTAGATTTTAAAGAAATCCCGCAGTTCTCTTCTTGTCAATCTTTAATCTAACATTTTCATTTTTACGCGCAGCATGCAGAAGTTCTATAATTAATATTACCGATATATTTCAAATTATCAAAATTGAACATGTGAAGTTTGATCAAGTTTCCTATTATCACAAAATTGTTATCGAACCTCCAAAAAAAATTTCGCCATGCTTATCGCGGCGAATATTCATGAAGAATTTTCAACTTTCCACGGTATCACGAAAGTATTGACTTTTGACTTACGGAAGAGAATTACGAGGGCGTGGATGCCGCGAATAAGCCAGTTACGAGCCACTTTCTTCGCACCGCCTTACAAGTGGCGATTTGCACGAGACTGGCTGCCGTTTGCTTTAAACTCTGAAGTCCTGAAATGGTTTTGATCGGTGTAGGTATGCTGCCCCTCGATAGAACGTACGATTGTGCGTACGAGTAAAAGTATATACGCGTCTCGTTACACAATGCATTCGAGTTGTGGTACCCTGTCTCTGAGGGAGTCAACAAGTTCCAACAGGCCGAAGCTAGAAAATTGGATCAGTCGGTGTTCAGTCCGTAGAACTTGTGGTACACACCCACATACTTCTCCTCGCGACAGACCAGTTGACGCTGGTACCGCGCTCCGGCTCTCCGGCCCGATTCGATTATATTGTTACCGTTCGCTCCTGCGTGCGTGTGATTGAAGCAGTGCGGTTGAAGCGTCGATTCACCGTATTTTAGCCTTTAGCCTTGCAACATGAGGTGAGTAACGGATACAAGAACGGTAAACAGAGTAATTTGACTCTGGAATACTGGCAGGATGATCGAGGTCTTGCGTTTGCTTATTTTCACGCTGTACCTGCAAACCACTTTGCTCAACAAATTTCTTTTCATAAATAAATTTGACATGTCGAAACTTTTGCCTGTTAAGAAAATCTTAAATGATAATTTGATTGATATCAATCTTCTATAAAAAAAAAGTATTCCAAACTGTAATATCTATGTGAAATGTTTCGACATATGAGACTATTTTAAAGACAACTTGAATATCTATTTAAATTAATTAGCTATCCGTTCGTCTTTTAATAAAGGCACGTGGTCTTCGCGACGATTTTATCGTTGCTATGTATAAGGGCGAGGGCGGGAACGTTGGAAACCGTGGCTCAGTGGTCGTTGCTGGAATACGCGCTGCCGAACGAACGCGGCTTTCAATATCAACCGGAAAACATAGTGATGACCGGTATCGAGATAACCTGGAACAGAATCTTCGTCAGCACGCCCAGATTACGCGCCGGTGTGCCGGCCACCCTGAGCTTCTTCCCAAGGAGGGTACCACTGGGAAGTAGCCCAAAGCTTCAGGCGTATCCCTCGTGGGATTGGCATAGTGCTGGGAAAGGAGAAATCAATTGTACCAAGTTGATCTCGGTATATCGCACCAGGCTGGACAGGTGCGATCGGTTGTGGGTCGTTGACGCCGGTGTCATGACATCGGTTGACGATTTCATGCCCGTTTGCCCGCCGAAAGTTGTGGTCTTCGACTTAAAGACCGATCAGGTGGTTCGTCACGTCACTTTTCCGCGTGAGGTAAGCAAAGTGACATTTCTTCGTGATGAAATAAATAGAATGAATACATCAGTAGTATCAAAGGATTTAACTCATGAGTGATACATTTAAAAATTGAATATTGAAATGTAATAAAGTGTAACATGTAAATAGTTCAGTGTCATTTAGAAAAGGATAATTTATATAACGCTCGCGAGAAAATTATTCTCTGATTTCTCAAAGAAATAATTTTCTTTAATGAAAATATTACTTACCTCATTAATCGATGTGAAAACTTTCAAATATCGCTATTTATTTTATGTAAAGTAAATTATTAAAAGCCAATCATGAAAGGAGAATGTTAAATGTGAGGAAATCGTTTTGTAAATGATCAGTAACGATTGATTTAATTTACAACTGTAATATAAGCAAAAACCGGTTTTATTTGCGATTTTGTGTCACAGTAGCTAGCAAGACTTATGTGTCATGGAAATAAGCATGGAGATCGTTCACTGTACATACATATATACATCTAGTTTGAAGAACAAGTTGCAATTAAGATATTTTTGTACGAGGTTACGTAAAAGTAATTGTTCCAAGCAATCATTGTTATTTGTTTTTTTCTTTAGGTGTTGAGACCGGATTCTTTACTAACCAACGTTGTCATTGACGAAGTATCGGCGAAAACCTGCGATGACGTGTTTCTCTACATGACTGACACTCTCGGTCCAGGTTATACAATTTTTAATTAGCTTATTACTTAATGGCATTTTAAGATTATTGCATTATATTTTAGATTTAATAATTTTTAATAATTTTCTTAATCAAATAATCGGTCTTATAAAAAAAATGTATTTATCCTGTATTTTACTTTGCTATATAATTATACAAGAGAATATGAGTTAGAAAAAAAAGTTAAATGATTCTCTTGTATATGGAGATATTATAAAAATATGTGCTATATGATTTGGATTCGAAGAATAAATATGACGAGCATAATATTTTCTTTTTCAAAGCTATATTTTTATTAAAATTATTAAAACATTAATAATTTTTTTAATTTGCGTATGAAAATTATTTTTTCTCAAAAATTTTCATAGAAAATTTACAAAAATCGTAACGTTTTCCCAGGAATTCTTATTTTCGATGGTGCTAATGATAGAAGTTGGCGGGTCGTTCATTCATCCATGTTTCCTAATCCAGATCAAGCAACGTACAAAGTAAGCATAAAAAGTTCGATCCTAAAATAGAAAAATATAAACTAATTAAAAAAAATAAATTATATCGCAGTAGTAGATTAATGAAACAATGATTGTTAAGGAATTATTAAAGATAAGTTATATCTTTTTTATTTTGCTTATTTAATCAGGAACTATTAGTATAAATTCTTTAGTTCACATACTCTGGTGATCAATTTTGGTGAAAATTAATGAGATTTCTTCATATATTTTATTTTTATAATTATTTTATTCTATATTTTCATGTATATTATATTATATTAATTTTATATAATATACATTTTATTTACATGAGATTTTTTACGAATGACGTTAATTTTTATTCTAGACATACTTATTTATAATTGAACAGCTATATTTACAATAAAAATATAACATTTTTTTTTACATTTATATTTTATATAAAAATATAACATTTTATATCTAATTACAAATTGTAAATTATTAAATTAAATTTTATGTTATCTTATTTTTTTGCTTGTAAAGAATACGCAATTGAATGATATTATAAATGTATTTTTTTATGTACTCATTGTTCCTATAATCTGTTCCTTTATTTTTTAAAAAATTTTTCAATATTTTGATTCTTTCTTTAGGTAAAATCAATTTGAATTATTTTGAAATGTGTAATAAATCGTAATATTTGTTGTAAAATTTATAATTTTTCTCTTAAACAATCAAAACTACAATATAATAAAGTTTGTATATAATTTAAATGTTATCATTATTTTTTTGATAACATCACGGAAATGATTCGTATATATTATATCGCTTTGACACTTGATGTACACTTGATATATTGTATTACGTAATGGAATTTCTCCAATTATACTTGTTCAATATTAAATGGGTACTTCTTTAGATCGGAAGTGACACTTTCGAGTTCTTAGACGGTGTAGTAGGAATAACATTTTCACCAAGACTCGGGACCGTCTACTATCAACCTCTTGCAACCGATCGTATCTTCAGCGTGCCCACTTCAGTTCTGCAAGCCGGACCGCTACCTTTCGGTGAACAGTTACCTGTAACCTTGGTCGGCAGAAAGTCGAGTCAAGGTCTGGCACTGGCCGTGGATCCTCGAGATGATACGATCTTGTTCTCTCCCTTTACCGAGACTGCGATCGCGTCGTGGCAACCGCAAACGAATGAGCAAAGGTATGAAAGCTTATACAAAACGTCAAATTATTTTAAATGATTCGATAGATAATGAAATATTACAAAGTATGTATGTATTATGTCACGCCAATATGAATGATCTTTCATAATTATCAAGAAACATTTTTCTTGTATACTGGTTTAATGTATATATATATATATATATATATATATATATATATATATATAATAAAAATAATGTCATATAACAAATTTATAATTGAAAAAATAACAAGGTCTATATAAGAAACCTGAAATGATAGCATACTATGTCACGTAAACCGGTTCCACTTTAATAAAACGGTCGTAACAAGTTGGTTGACTAGCAACCAAGTGAATGCACTGTATACGTCAATGCTATCTAAATTTCTTCTAGAATAGCGTCAAAGTATTAGGAATTCCCATAAGGAAAATCAATTTGCCATGGTGTTAAAATCACTTTTAATCATGGCACATTTTCTCTATTATTTTTACTACAAACAAAGAAAAAACTTGCAAACATTTTATTTCCCTATCCTTAATTTCTTGCATCCGTTTTTCAATGTTTTAGTTTATACAAAATATACTTATAATTATAATTTTGCTACCTTTCATATATTTCTTTTTGCAGGATACTCGCCTACAGTCCAGAAAAATTACAATTTACTGCCGAGATTTTATGGGCAAAATATGACAACGGTAATTTTTGGATAATGTCATCAAGATTCCACAAGTTCTTTTTAAGACAAGTTGATAAGCAGCAGATAAATATCCGGATCATGAGAATCAAAGTGGATAATCAAGCATTGACTTCAATTCCTTATCAGCAGCATAACCCATATTATTCGTTACAATTCTATAATAATACTTTAGGATTCTAAAAAAATATTACTATAAAAGCTTGCAAAGATTGAAAGAGTGTTATACAGAATTGTGATGGTATGCGATATTGACATTCACAACAAAAGATTATTGATGACAGTTACTTTTGAAAATAAATTTTATAATAAAAATGTAACAAAAAAATCTACAAAAAACAGAAAATACATAGATAAAATTTAACATGAAAGATTCAGAATTAAAATATTATTGTAAAAAAAATTTTTATACTTATACTTTTACTATTAATTTTCATACTTTTGCGATATCGATTCTTAAAACTTAATGAAAAAAAATTTAATCTGTCAATTATCGCAACAATACTTTAATTTAATAGTTATTAAAGCATTTTAAGATATTTAAATTTATTTGTAGAAAATAATCCTTTTAAGAATTTTTTAACATATTTTCCAGTATTTTAAAAATAATAGAAAATAAAAGGTTATTGTGTCAAAATTAATCTTTTCTTAGGAAGATCTATATATATTTATGACAATCTTGGAATATACAATAATCTCAAATTATTATATCATTTCTTATACTCAATATTAATACAATCTTATATTAATTTTACACAAAATTAATTGACTATTTTTATTCAAGTAAACTAAGTACACTATTTTTACTCAAGAGTTATTTACTTAAGAATTGTTTGAGAGTTCGTCGAAAAACTAGGTTTAACTCACAGTTGTCAGTATTGCCAAGTTTGCAAATTTTTCTGTACGTAATATCGGCATTCGCATTCTTTCGCAGCGGTAGCCTAATATTCAATGCTTAATAATTTACTTTTCTCAAAGATTTGTGATGTTTTGTGATACTTTAACATTAATATTTTCAACACTTTTCTCAATTTATAAATGACGTGTCTTTATTAACGTCTTATTTGTAAAGTTAATTTGATGTATATAAAAATTCATATAAACATATTTGTATATAAACTGTACATCACAAGTGATTGAAGATGAAATCACAAATAAAATAATTCAAGAATGTATGCTAATAAAATTATAAAAAAGATCATTATAGATCTATCTAATATATCGCATTTATGTATATTCAATTTTCTTATTAGAAAGAAGCATCAAACCTGTTTCTTCAATTAAAATATGACTATGTATGATTGCTTATAAACTTAATGTCAAATGATAAATAAACGAGAGATTGGGATGTAATTAACAAATATAACATTTATTCCTTGAAAACGTAGTGAAAGTTGTGTTTTCGAAAGGTCGTGTTCTATTACATGTGTATCACGCAATGTGTGATTAATCAGCTATTTTTTTAGCTTATTTTTGTAATGCGTTAAATTAATACAGTACATGCTTTTGTGACATTTATTTGCTAAATGATATATTTGCTGTTACACATTTAAATGCAATTACATACATATAATTTTACGATTATGTACATGATGTGATTTGTATCAAATTTGTACCTACTAATTTAAAATTACAAATTGTTTTCTCTCGAAAATTTAAGAACAACAATAAAATTTTTTGCCGATGATTTGGAATTGAAATAATAAAATCTTTTCTAGAGCAAGCAAAAATGTTAGATTGTTCAAAAGAGCGTCGTGTTTTAAAACGACGGAGCGACTTATTTTTTCTTTCATAAATCGATTTTCTTTCCTCATTTTGCCTCTACATATAAATTCACTAAAAGATAAAACTTTTCCTAATATATGCAGTGAAAAAAGTTGTATTTCCTATAAAATGTTATATCCGTAGTTAAAATATTAATATACTTTTTTAATATACTTTGTATGCAATTTATATTACATATACTCACGTAAGATCACTAATCATTCATTTTTTTCACATGCGTCGTTTTATTTCGACTTGTCTTTGGAAATTATTTGTTCGTTTTAACAAGAAATAAAATAATTCCCCTCAGAATTGCGCGTCAGAATTTTCCATAGTGACGAATGAATTGAATGTAAATAGCTAAGGCGCAAAATATACGTACATACCGGACATACAGATATTGTATATTGTGTATGGAGATATCTTCTGTACATACTTCCCGATTGATTTCAAAAAACGTCATACTAACAAGTCGTATTGAAAAAAAAAAACATTAAGTGGTATGCAGAATAGTGCCATTACTTACATAAGTGACATCATCGTCTGCCTCATCGTTCTTTCTGTTTAAACCTGTTAAAATGCCGGCAGAGTCAAATGATACGAGATAATAATGAGAAATTAAATTAAAATAGTACTTCTTGAAAAGGTATACTTTATTCTTTTAAAACAGCGACTCTAAAAGACAAGTTTAACTTCCAAAATATCGATTGTTATTATATCCATTAAATAAAAAGCTTTAATGTCAACATACACAAAGTATCATTAAGTATAAAATTGAAAAAATATTTGTTAAGCTTATTTATGGGTGTTATAAATTAAAAAGTAGTAATTCTATTCTTTATGATATATATAAAGAGATTTTATATTTATTATATTATTAAACGAAATTTTCAAAACTGGGTCTTCAAAATAATATTTTATCTATTTTCTTTTACATTAAATATTAAAAATACACACATGTGTAATAATATCAACAGTTTACAAAGCAGTCGCAATATTTTGAGATTAATGGAAGATTTATTCTGTTTTTAAATTATAATACATGACTTACAGGTATCTCGTGGCAACTTTTATCACAAACAAGAAAAAATTGTGACAGAACCGGAATCAAAATTAATGTTTTCGTATCTACATAGAATCTAGTCAAGAAGCTGATTCCATATCGTAAATCTTAGTCAATAATAGTTCCGCACAATTTTTCGTCGCAGTAGTTTGATAAAAATATACAACTATGATAAATAATTGCGTGCGCGCAACACTCTTACTTTTTTCTTTAAAAATACAAACAGTCGCTTTCGACACTTGTTTGCCGATTTTTTTCCGTTCACGTGCATAATTTACAGAAGCAAAACACACTTGCGTACACTTCACTTACGCACCATGACCTCAAACGGCAATCTTATCTTGAACAAGACAGACGGCTAAGCAACCACCTCCCTTTGACGTTTCTGTTCCGGTGGAGCGGAGATGTTCGGACACGAATGCGTGAAAAGTTACGCGCCGCCTTGAGAAATCTCGCAGTTCTCTCTCGGTCGTCTCGTGGTCCGGAGCCAAGACAGGAGGCTTCCGTCCCTCCGAATTACCGTATACATATACAACATTGAACGATCGACGATCGTGAAAAGAGCAGAGACACTAGAGAGTGCTGCGCTCGCTGCACGTCGAGTTTTCTGTTGCAATATACGACAGGCATCGAGAATCTTGAGAAAAGAGAAAACTACAAAGAAGATTTAGAGAAGATCTTTGACAATCTCGAAATTGGAGTATTGGAAAAGAGGAAAAATAAGAGAAAATGCGTGATTAATATTAATCGTTAAAGCTAGCGAGCATAACAACTGCCTCCGTACTTCTCTATCCGTGACAGTGAAAGTGCCGAGAAAAGAAGGAAAAAAGGCCGGCTGCCTCTTTAACGATACTCGTATTTACGAAAGAACGAGCAAGAACGTCGGTTGCAAATCAGTACTCCTTCATCGAATTTGAAGAAACGAAGAAACGCGTGTAAAACTGCATCGTTGTTACTTATCACAATTACGAAGAAGTATTGAAAATTATTAACGAATTCGTCACTGAAGATAAAGCCGCACGAATAACAGGTAGATAAGGAATTCTCGAAGTAAACATTTTGACGATAAACAGGTTTGAGGAGACAGCTTTTCAATATGACTCACAAATAGTATCAATAGTTTTATGTCATAGCTTTTATTTTTTTATTATCTAACGTTTTTTTTTATCGAAGAAATGCGACTTAGTACTAGCTGTATGAAAAAGCAATGTATGTTTAATGTGGGCTGTGTTTTTGCGAACTTCACACCGTTTCACACTGATTCCGCTTGCTAAAAATCTTTTATCACATTAAATGATCTAATAACAGACTAAAACATTTGTTAAATTTTTAATGAAATAAAATTTTAAATAAAAATATACTTAGAAAATAAATATAACAACATGAACATCTTGTGGCTCTGAGTTCTTTTTTATCAGTTGATTTATTAATCAATTTTGAGCTTGATGTTTATTTTATCAAAAAGTTCGATTGCTGTAAATAAATATTTGCAATTGAAATATTTGATATAAAATTTATTTTTTATTATAAAAAATTATATTATTAAGTTTCTGTTAATAGTAATAAAATTATTTTCTCTAAATAGTTTTATTCTGGAGTTATTATTGTCAGTATACAATATTATTAATTTTTTTAATGTTTTGTAAAAACTTTTTAACTTTCTTATACTTTCTTTTCGATTAAGCATAAAAACATTGATGTCGAAGAAGGTAAAGTTTAAATTAAAGTTTGAAGATATAATTTTTGTGAATGCTTGTCTAAAATAAGTTTAATGAAACATCGAAGTTTTCGGTATTGACTTAATTATTTTCTTTATCAAATTTTGTCATGTAATTTCTGCAGTGAAAGTCTGTAAGGTTAGAAAGTGCAATAACTTAACTAATTGGTAATACCAATCTCTCGAACTTAGCGCACGCATGGCATAAACACGTTCGACATTTGACATTTCATTCTTGATTACTCCTTATCTTAAATGCAACGACTTGAGACTATATAAACTATACGCAGTTATCTAAGAAAAATTAATAAAAACTTATCGTAAGTATAGCATTTTCTTTTATTAAAAGATAAATTATGAAACTTTTTACAGATTCATGATGTTTAAACCGATCCGGTTATTGCACCGTTTAATTATACTGTTCCTGCTCTTGAAAGGATATGCCGGTATTGAGAAATTGAAGGGCATATATTCCTGGAAGGCTTTAGAATTTGCTTTCCCAAATGAATATGCGAGACAGCTTGCTATTCAAGAAGGTCGTTTTGTTCCTGGAGCACCCGTACCGATCGATGTGGATTTCTATCACAAAGGTTTTAAACAATTTCTTACATCATTTCAGGCACATTTTCCATATAAATTCCAAACAATTTATAGAGAATAATTATTAAATAAATTTTTTACTCGATTTTTACATTCGATATTTCATCGATTCGTTATAAAATTTATGATAAAATTTTAAAACTTATTATTTTTAAAAATTAACTTTTAAAAATTATTATAAATCGTATAAATGAGTGATTTTAAAACATTTGTGATTGCTTGACAATTGTTATTCTCTTTGATGAAATCGAGTAAATTGTTAATTGTAGCTTACAATGAAGGTTTAATCGCGATCGCGTAATTGATCGAGCGTGATCTAACAGTTCGTGCTGGCATGCTTCACGTTTCTTCATTATTTATGCATTTTGAGCAACGAAACTTCTGAAGTAATAAAATGTTCTTACGCTAACATGTTTGCATGAATTCAACTATCTAAAAATAATAATTTTCATATTGTTTACATACATTATTAAACCCTTGATTTAAAGCCTTGATAATTATCATAAGCAGAAAGTTCACTATCTTGCTTAATTTTATTGCACAATTACAAGCATTTAATGTTACTGTTTTTAAAAGATACTGTAGAAATTAAATAAAGAAATAAGAGAATATATGAAGTATTTGATGGAATCAAAGTATATATTATAAGGAATGCAAAATTAATAATTTGAATTTAAATAGAAACATCCTCTTCTATAAAAAAAAATTGGAAGAATTTCAATTTAAATCTTTTTAATTCATATTGTTTGATCAAAGCCTCACAAATTGCGTAAGAAATTAGCTTTAATCAGCTGAAATTAACTTTAAATCGTCTTAACAGTTTATAACGAAATTAATGAATGCACAGCTAAACACGGATCCATAGTCTTCATCACGATTCCAAGGATTCAAAACGGAGTTCCGGTCACTCTCGGTTACGTCACGAATGATGTTTCTCCAGAAGGAAATCCGATAATTGCACCTTATCCGAGCTGGGAGTGGAACAAATTGGGACATTGCGACTCGCTCACTAGTGCATTCAGAGTACAGGTAATGATGAGAAAATTTTACTTGTAAATTGGATCAATAATTTGACGCTGTCGCAAAAATATTGCATTCAACAATATAACATCACATTAATTAATTATACAACAGTTTTTAGCAATATTGAAATTAGAAATTGTACACATGACTCAATTAATTTTAGCTAAATAATTAACTAGGCTAATTTTAATGAAATAAATTTTCTTCTTCATTTCTGCAATATTGATCATAATACAAATAAAAAAATAATATGAAAAGAATCGGTAAATTGCAAAATCACGTGAATCTTCACTTTATTTATAATCATTTACACAGCCGGATCTATAAGGTTTAAAGTTAATTATTCCGTCTTATTATCGGAAATCGCATCTCATTCAAAGATAAATATGCGTCGAGTGACGATATAGAAATATCGCCCCCTCATTATTATTCAACAAACTCGATAACAAATCAAACGTGAAACGTACGCGGAAATCCTCATAAAGGACTCGGTATCAATTATCGTAATTGCTAATTGACTGCCGGAAATATACCTTCCGATATTTTCCTCACGATGAGATTGCAATGCCCACGCAATGAGACAAGTGTTTACCTTATCATTATGTACAATGCGATACGGAACAATGCTCTTTGCTTTCGCGCTGCTTGAGATTAAAAAATTGCTCGTGTTGTGCTGCTTGATTTGCAATGCTTGTGTTACTTACGATTTTCATGCTAATCATGAATGTGTAGAATCTTTGTGTACAAGAAATGTGTTATCTTTTTCAGGAAATGAAAATAAACTAGAATTACTTATTGAAATTTACATTAGAAGATAACGCGTTTAAGGAAAATTTAGAAAGCGGTTTTTAAATTATAATTACACATTGCTCTATAATTGTTACGTTAAAAATGTATGGTAAAAATCAAAGACCGTTGAGTTTTGTTAAAAAAGAAATCATTTACAAATTTATTCAAGAATTCGTAGAAAGTTAAGAAGAGTGCAAAAAATCTGGGAGCCTATTGTATGCAAGAGAAATTAATTTAATTTTTTTCTAAATATAATAATAATAATAAAAGTATCACGATAATTATACACAACATTTGTTTAAGTTTAAAATTTGATAAATATTATAGTGTTCTGATTTTAAGTAATATATTAATATTTTCATTGTTAATTTATATCATAAAAACTTTTTCTTGGTAAAATAATTCTTTTACTAACTTTTTTAGTAATTTTTATCAACGATGTTGTGCATTCTTGTTGAGAAGCAAGTAAAGAGAAATATTAGCTACAAAGAAGGATATGATCACAGGTGGACTCGTGCGACAGGTTGTGGGTCATTGACACCGGCAAACTCGAGGATCGGCAGATCTGTAGTCCTCAATTGCTGTCATTCTCGTTGCGAACGAACAAGCTCCTCAGCCAGTACAAATTTCCTAAAGACCAGTTCAAGGATGATTCTCTGTTCGTGACGGTCGCGGTCGACATCCGCAACACCAGCGACAAATGTCATGACGCATTCGTCTACATCGCCGACGTAACTGGATTCGGATTGCTCGTCTACGATCATCGCAATTCCCGCTCTTGGAGGATCACCAACAACCTGTTCTATCCCTATCCACCTCATGGAACGTTCCACATCAAGGGAGAAACGTTCGATCTCATGGATGGCATATTGGGACTTGCCCTGAGTCCCATAAAGCACGATGGCGATCGAATTTTGTACTTCCAATCTTTGGCTAGCAGAGTTCTAAGTTGGGTACCTACTTCTACCATCAGGTGAGAAAAGACTATTAGATATTTAATTATAAAAGAGTATATTGCGATGGTTTCTGTTCTGTACAATATTCAAAACATACTTTATATGTCTTATATATACATTTATGTGGTTTATTTTATTAGAGAAATGAAAATAATTTCTAATTTAATTACATCTGAAATGATTTAACAAAGAGTTTCGTTTCTAACTAAAATTTTGAATTTTCTATATGCTTAAATTTATCTTTAAATCGTTGATATTTACAGCCAATTCACAGCTAATAAAGCTAATAAATAAATAACAAAAATAATAAATAATGTTTCTATGTATATACGAATTCTTCTTTATACAATACATTCTTCTCCTGTCTTTCGTATTTCACAAAGAGTACTCCAATAAAAATAATCTTGTTATAATTGGGTATTTATTATTATATAGGAATTATAGCCTCTTTCAAGACCACTCCGACTCTGCACCAAGGTCTTTCCGTTCATTCGCTATGGAAAGGTCATCGCAGTCTGCCGCTCAAGCCATGGATCAGAATGGGGTTCTCTTCTTCGGTCTTTTGTCAGATCTCGCTTTAGGATGTTGGAATAGTATCAGTCATCCCGAGTACGGTGGCACCAATACGGAAGTCGCTGTCATCAATCCCGAAACATTGCAATTCCCATCTGGAATGAAGGTACGATGGCAGTTTGCAGAATTCTTTAATTAAAAATAGAAATATATGTCAATATATACGTTAAAGAAGTATATTTATTATATATAATTTAAACTATGTATTGCAATCTTTTTTAAATACTATTTTAAAAATAATGATGACTTTTGTTAAAAAATAATAATATTAAAATAAAATAGTTATAGATATTCGTGAAGATAAAACTTGTCAATAATATTACTGTCCGAAAATTTTATAGTAAAAAATAGAATGCTATATTTAACTGCATTTTACATTTAATTGCGCTTTTACAGTGTATCGCATACTCGATTATCAATAATTTTTGTTCTATCAAATTTTAATCTTTCTTTCTTAAAAGTATGTGAAATGATTTTTTTTTACAATATTTTTTAATTTACAGTAAGAACAGTTAATTACAGATGTAATTAACGCCATAATTGATCTTATTGCAGGTCATCACTGCGAAAAACGGTCGTCAAGAGCTGTGGCTTCTCACATCGTCGTTCCAAAAATTCATGACCTCGACTATGAGCTCGAACGAGACGAACTTCCGAATTCTGGCCGGTTACGTAGACGAGCTGATCCGCGGTACCAAATGTAATAGTGAGCGTTTCAACCTTGATCGCAATCGCGGCTACGGGCAGCCGATGTTCGCCAAATGAAGATCGTGGCACCGCGGGGAGTTTGACGATTCGCGTTTTCAGGCGATGACGCCCGTCCGGTGGCACAAGTATCCGAATTTCTTCCCGCAGTATCACCGCTCCCTATCCACCATTCCGCCATCGTATTCTTTCCCGAAAATTTTTACCAGATCATATTTCTCCCCTTGGATTGTGAGATCGATCTACAGTCACAGACCAATCGATTATACCATTTTTATCGATCATAACTGAAAAACGCGCGATACTACGTACCTTAATATTCCTGATGCGAAGAACGAACGGCTTCCCCCGTAATATCCTCAAGCTTTTGTGGAGATTATCAGCTCGATAAGCCATGAAGCTACTCGTGGTGCCAGTTAAGCATTACAGTCCATTTACAATCACTCTCGTGCTGTAATGTATACGATTTATCAGAAACCATTACTAACGGATAAAATATTACCGTTCCTATATAATAAATATTTTGTTTAATTTTATTGTCAATAGCAGACAAGTATCAGAATGCGCGTGTATCTTCGATTTTGCATTTCATGTTGCGTATTTCACGTATGTTTCTGTGCAACATAAGTGTCATTAATATTATTATTATTGATATATAATAATATTGTTACTATCAAAAAGTTACTATAAAAGTTACTATTAATAAACAATATTTACAAATCATTTATTATATAATAAGATAATAATGAAACGAATAAAATAAAATTTAAAAAAAATTATGAATGTATGCTAGAGCTAGTAGTATTTAATAAATATGATATAATGATTACGATAAATGCAAATTTATTTAAATTTTTACCCATTTTTCTAACTGTTAATTCTTTAGAGACACATTTATTTTGTTAAAGTGACACTTTTTTATTACATCGAATGTGTTTTATTTCTTTTCATTTTGAACATAATTCTGATAATATTTTTAGATAATAAATTTCAAGATTAAAAAATACGAATAAACTAAAAGAATCATTGACAATGAAATATATAGAAAACTATTAACATTAATATTATTATAATTATAATACATTAATTTATAATTTTTAATTTTAATAAAGAATGTTACGCGAGTGAATACATTCGATCATTATTTCCAAATTAGATTTTTTCTCAAAAATCTGTTTAAAGAAAATAAGAATATGATTTGAGTATCAATGAGTTGTAAATTTTTAATTTATTATAACTTGTATACATATATATGAATGAAGTAAGAAAGAAAAAATGAAAAATATAAATCTTTGAAAAGAAACAATAGACAAAAAGTTAAAACAAAAATGATTTAAAAAGTAATTATTATTATGTATAATTTTTTTCTTGTTATAGGAAAGAAATATTATTTCACGCATTAGACAGAGAAATAGAGAGTGAGAGATAGTTGGCTTTGAATAATTCATTCATTTTGTAATTCAAAAACGAGTCAGAAACTGGGTTTACATGGTATTGGTTAAAACTTGCAAAATTTTGGTTTCCTTTCTCTACAGGTATACACGATATAGTTGTCGCAGGATACGAAGTCATAATTTACGATAACGACAGCAATGAAATCTGGCGACTTGAATCTACGGTATTCCTTCGTGATCCAATCGAGTCACGAATTACACCATCAAGGGCGAAAGTTTCCGATTACCAGATAGTATCTCGAGAATGGTGAAACATGCGAATGCATTTTCTACTTCAGGTATGTCTTTCCACAATATGAAGGAACTATTGACTTAAAAAATTCACGGAATAAAATACATCTATTATATGGAATGTGCGCTAATTTTAGCAATAGCCAGATCATTGGGTGATATTTTATTCGGTCTGTTCACCCGGAACAGTGCTCAGCGTGTCAAAACATTTACAATTTACAAGCTGCTCAATAAATAATTTGGTTGGTTTAAAATTAATATAGATAGATAAATTATCTAAAATTTTAACTACAACATTTATGAAATAAACTTTTAAATGTATGTAGAAAATATGCTTTATTCGTATATCATTAAAATTTTAAAAACATCCTAAGTAAAACAAATGGGATGTCTTTTAAATTGAAATTTCTATTTATCTATAATTTAGATCTTTCATATATTTAGATTTTTCTCTTGAACATTTCCAGTAAAAAAATATTTAACTCATTAAGAAAATCCAAGTCTTTCTCTTTGTTGGAATTGTTATCATTTTGACAGAAATGTTTGTGCAATGTTATTCATGATTAAAATTATCCAAAATATTATTAAAAAATAACAATAATTGATAAACTTAGAAATTAAAATAAATGACAAACGTAAATTAATTTTATTTTTTAAAGGTACAACATCAATACTGAAATATTATAATATAATTATTTTTTGAAAAATTAGTAATAAGTTCAATAATTAAATATCAACAATTAAACAAAATTTAAAATTACTAAAATAATTTTATCCGAAATAAAATTTTTATTTTTCAAGAACGAGGAACTTCAATAATGAATTAAGATATGAGAAAACTTATTTCAAACTGTTATTAATACCACACTCAAACATTTGCAATAAATAGTTAAAAATAATTTAAAGATTATTATTAAAATATTGATAAGAATAAATTTCTGTGTATTTATGCTGTGTATTAATGATTAATTTAAAACTCTAATTATCTAATTATTATTATAACACTAATGCTAACTTTTCAATGGAAAATTTCTTAAAACAAGAAAGTAACGATCTGAACATTTCGTTGCGAATTAATATAACTGCGTATATCTATTCTATATCTATTCGTATATCTATTCTATATGTATGAAATAGTCTTTTTGCAGGAAACATATTGCGTGCAGTGAACGCAAATGCATAGTGAACTAGAAATCAGATTAGATTCGCGTTTAGTTAAGTATCCGGTTTGGTTAAGTATTACATTTGAAATACGTAAATAAAAATATTCGCTAGTTTACAGCAACATTCGGATCAATGTAGTGAGTTACATAACGTGAACTTTAATTTCTATCATCAAACTACACTTTTTTTAATACGCAGTAAACCGTATCGTGTTTTTAAATACCAAATAGACCATGTCACATGGCTCAATCGCGAAATAATGAATTTTTAATTTATTTCCTCAATAGAAAGTTAGTACAACTGAAAGTTTTGAAATATGTTCCTGTTAACATGTATGTGTATAATGTATCATATCTTATTCAATCTGCGGATGTACATATAAATAAACAACGAATTTATTTCATTTTTCACGTTTTTTATTCGCAATAATATTCGTTCGTTTTTATAAATAAATATGTATTTTGCAGTATATAATATGCATAAAATATTTTGATTGTTGTAGATGCAATCTGACTTAAAATTATATTTTCTGAATAAGATAGAATGCCATTTATTTTTGTTTCAATTTTTTCAAAAATATTTTCTTAGTGAAAAGAATTATTTGCGTGTTGCTCAGGAAGCAAAAATTCATATTCAAAGATTTATTTTGTCTAGTAGTATTAATTTTATTTCTTTAATAGGCACTTTACAAGAAATTAAAAATAAAAAAATTATAAAATTATAAAATATTTAGATAAAATTAAAAATCAAATAATAGGGAATTGCTTTAGATATTTTAATCTATGAATATATCATTAATATACATGTATATTATACAATATAATATCATTAATACAAATATAAATAAAAAATAAATTCTTTCTTTTTTTTTCTATTTATATATTTAATTAATTAAAATAAAAGAAATTAATTTTCTGTTTTCGAATAAAAAAAAATATGTGTTTCTACAAAAATTCTTAGTATATTGCAAAATTCGATAAAACATATATGCGTAACGAATAATATTCGAAACGTTACATTTATATGTATTAACAATAAATATAACGAACAATATTGCACTTTAGCAAAGTATAAGAATTCTAATAAATTTTCAAAAAATATATTTTTATGATAATTGTATATATCAAATGATGTGTATATTATTTGTTATTATAGGTCGTGCAGATAATTTATCTTCAATGTTTATGGCAACAACTTGTCGGTGACTGGCCGACGCATTCAATCGGAAGGAAATAACGAATCACGGTGCAGACTTAAACGGAGAGTGTGTGCGGTAAAGGGCACAAATATCGCGAAACTTTGGCGAAAAGATACAGTGCGCGTTGCAGGAGTGTCGAAGCAACAGCACGTTGCTCTAGTCAGGTACCTCACCTTTCGGTAATTGTTTGCTGCAAGTTATTACGTGACTTTTGCGCATAATTAACGTCACGATACAGCTATAAAAGGGGGCAGTGCGGTAATACTTCATTTGTTTCATCACTTATCGTTTATCACGAGCTAATAACAGTAATAAAATGACGCGAAAATGATAATTGCCCGGAAATGTCGCGAAATGATGCGTAAATTTTCGTGATCCTGCATATATAATTCATAAATCCAGCATTTAAATTGTTAATTATAGAGCCTCGGCTACTTATGTTCGGCGCCGGCCGCAGAAGGAAGTAAGTGCGAAAGCGGAAAGTACGCCTAATCTCCGGTGGAAAGTGGCATTTATGCTAAAATCGAAAAGAGCGTCTCGCTTCGCTTGCCGAACGAGTCATCGGAACGAAGCTACTTCAGGCTAGCGTGAATCGCGCTCGTATATTTGACTCCGAAGAGCGAGGAGAGAAAGAAAGGCAGAATTCGCGCGCGCGATTGTTTCGCGACGACCGTGAGCTTGAGCGGCGAAATGTCGCGTCATCGAAGAAAAGTGCATACGCCGCGTGTGGAACTAATGATCGTAATTGCATCGCAGACTTCACTGGATTCATACGTTTATGCGCGGCTATAATCCGATACTTTGCCGTATTTAAGCGATGTATATGAACTTCTACTTTCGGTCTCGAATCGGTGCGAAGAGAGAAAAAGAGTGGAAAAAAGAAGAGAGAATTGAGTTCTTCAAGAATTTAAATAATTATATAAATTATATAAATGTGTTATAAGAGGAAATTAAAATTAATAAAATAAGAAATAAAAAAACGTTGTAATTGAGAGATGATACAATTCTTAATTAGAATGATAAAGACATCTGCATAATAGGAGATGTGTATTTTATTAAAAATACTGGATTAAAATTGAGAATATTTATGTTTATTAAAATTTGAAAAAAATTATTAATACATTAGTAGAATATGATTAATAATTGTATTAACTTATATTTGGCTTTTTTTCTTGAAATATTAATTAAAAAGTTTCATAAAAACTCAAATTTAAAAATTAATTTTTCATGTAATGTCCCTACTTTCTTGAAGCGTAATTCTTAAAATTTTGGAGAAAATGTATAATTATTTTTAATTATTTTTAGTTTTAACTTTTTCTTTTCTGTTGGGTATAGGCATGAATTATGATTTTGTCAACGGTATACGTTTTTGCATCGAATAACATTCCACGTGCGTAACCGTGAAATTATTGAGGAATATTGACGCAATTATCGCAGCGTTTTGCTGAACGAAAAAGCGTACGCCGACAGTTGGTTGAATTAGGGTTATTGAAATTATAGTTTACGCTATATTGTGTGTCTTGCCATTTCTGAGAAAGCTTAAATCAAATATTGTTCTATGCAAATTGTAGAAATTAATTAAATCATAAATTAATTAATTTAGTTTAATCAATCTAATTTAGTTTAGTTGATCAAATTTTGTTTTTTTTTTACAACACGTACAAATACATGTAATATGACAATGGCAAGACACAGATACTCTATAATTAATCATAAATCTGATTTTACATATTTCTTGAAAATATATAACATCTTCGTTTTATTAGTATTAGTATTTTATCTAATTAATATTCATAATTTAAGAAGCGTTGATTGCATAAAACTATATAATCGCGTAATAAATATTGTATTATCTCATTTTTTTTATTATTTAAAACGAACATAACACACATGCATGCTTGTAAATACTCTTTGTAACAACAACAAGATTAATCGTATTTGACGGATGACAGTATTTGCGGATCGCTTTTTCTAACGTTTACGCAACGTTCCGAAGAAACGGTGTTCGTAATCCGTCTGCGTTCATAATACGATTATCCGGCAGATAAACGTTGCATCTTGACGGTCTCGACTTTCCTCTGACAGCTTAATTATCGTTTTCGCCTAATCGGCTTACGGCATTGCTTCCAGACATGCCATGACGAGAAAAAAAAGGAGCAACGATGTGGAGAGAAGCGGATGGTTATCGTACCGACAACTGTGGATGCCCCCGAGGAGAACCAGCCGACCCAGCTATTTCTACGCCTCCCCTGATTATCCTCTCGGACCAGGCAACACCAGGGATGAATCTAGTCTGAACTATCGTTATGACTTCCGGGACCATAAAAGGCAGCACGATTTGCCGTACAGACATCGTGAGTGCTCAAATGTCAACATGTAATCTATATACTTGGCTCCTCGTAACTATACTTAGCTTGTAATTTGACATCTAAATTCAATATAATTAAATGAGAAGATAAACATTAATATTTAAGTGTAATATATTAAATTTAATATAACTTATGTAACACAATCACACCAATCATTACGCTAATTGTAAGTATATTTATTATTTCTTAAATAGATATTATTACTCACAACAATATTGATTATCTTAATGATTAATTGGTAACTTTGTAATTCATTTATTGACGCAAATTGCGTTTTGTTCAACCACATTTGGACATTTAATTGCGAAAGTGTGATTTTAAGTTAAACGACTATTAAAAGTAGAAAGTAAAATGGTCATTAATATTTTTATCGAGGTAGTAAACTTCATGCAGAGTCTTAAAATAATACAGCGTCGTGCGTAAATATGCAAATTGCCTATACGCAGGCAATTGAATTACGCAGAATTAGTATTGTTACAACGTTGTAAAATTCAAACGAGTTTCACCTAGAGCGCGGTAACAAAAAGAAACGCCCGGTGTCGCCTCGTAAAAACGCAATTATGGTGCTTGCTGGTGCCGTAAAGTGAACCGCCTTCCACAGAAAATGCTCGCGCAATCATCAGGATGACTTCCTTTTTTACGAGGCGTTCCTCTCTATATGCTTTTGTTTCCATTTTATATGTTCTTTTAAAAAAAAAAAGTTTTTTTACAGTTTAAAGTCCTCTTCCCCTCTCAAAAAATAGATCAAAAATTAAAATAGAGCATGTAACTCGCGTTTAATAATAGTTTTAGCGAGCGGGTTAGAACTATTGTTCTAAAAAAAAAGATTTATCGTTGTAACTGCTCACCGTTGACTCTTACTAAATTGGAAATAAAAAGGGGAGCCACGGAGCCTTCGTTCGGTGCCCTCGATCCTCATTCGCGATGCATTACTCGAGCAGATGCGCGAGTTCCCATGAACCCATCCACCAATGACCTATACCGCGACTTCGAGCCCGTAGTCGTAATACAGACGAGAGGGAAAATCATCTTCGGGAGAAGGGATTCGCCATTCTCTCCTTTCGTAGGATCTAAGACACACTTACGACCCGGATAGTGGAATATGGTAGTCGCGTAACATCCATGGTGCCATCCCGAGCACTCGTCTTCCTCGCCACATCTCCGGCAGTACGTCGTTAGGGCGAGAGCGATAGCTCGACGTTTAACTCGTCGCGTTGCCCGAGTCACCAGGTCTCCCCAAATTAATAGACGTCGAAAGAAGAATACGCCGTTCGAAGTAAGTAAGGAAAACGATGCGGACTCATCTTCGCAAATCGCTTTCGCTCCGATATTCATGTCGGCGAATAATGCGGCGCTTTCGTACGTTATACATCAAGTGTCGCGTGCTGACAGATGATTAACATTTAATCGAGCACACGGTGCCCCCATCGAATATTGATGATCGCCTCGCGCGCACGCAGAGACCCACTTACCTCAATAAAGGAGATAACATTACCGCCGTTGTCGAATGTGTGACACACAAAAATCTTGCTGAGTTTCTAATCTTATTGGGCACATTAATAACTCGTCCTTTTTCGCTCATCTTCATTCGATCTTATAATTATTATTGACTCGTAATTTATAATAGCTGTACAACGATGTAATCATAAAGGTACGCAATAATTTGACGCAATTTTTTTTGCATCATGAAAATGTAAATTTCATCACGCAGAAGGCGCATCCTAAATTTTTCTTCGCAGGTATGGCGAGCACGGTACCATGGCTGCTATCTATGTCGCTACTGGCTGTTCCAAAATTTGCGGCTTACACAGGTCCCAGTTTTCTATCCAGGGATCTTCAAGCACCCGCACTGCCATTATCTCCGTCCATTTCCACTCCACATTTTTTTTCGCACGTAAGAAGCGATATAGACAATTTCATTAACATTATGAATTATTTAATCAAATAATAAATAATTTCTTCACTAATTTTACCTTTAAATTGTCATTTTTAAATATTAAAAAACGTACACGTATAATATATAATAATAATATTTACCTATTTACAGCTGAAGGTGTAGCTATTTATAGTTGTCAGTTTGTATGAAGTTGTTTGATTTAAAATAATAATGTGTTTTATGAAATTTCTCATCGCCACCTCGCCAGAACGTCAATTACAAAGATTCTTCATCGGTTTATGATGAACACACCGGCTTGTCACGGAATTGCGATAATCACCCACCGGAGGAAAAATCGACAGTATTCTCAAACATAGGCAATCTGTATGGATCGACGCCGCAATCGCGGCATCACGTTGCTACATCCAATCTGGGAAGAAGCAGTCCTTCGAGATCCGTTGGAAGAGCCATCGATATGTTCCGCGCGGATCCTCACTCGGTCAATCAATTGGACTTTCATGATTTCGGCGATGGTTTCGAACCGGGACGCATTATAGACGACTACGTTGGTCCCGCTATGGAACTAGTGCGTGGCGTTTTTTGTTTGCAAATAATAAATAGACGAAAGTATCCGAAAGATTTTGCAATATCTATACGTCGGCAATTCTAGATCGTAATGTCGGAAGCAAAGAAAGTCGATGGAACAATTTGTGCAATTTAATATATGATTTGCCATGTACATCAATATACGCCATTTCATTAAGCTTCTTTGTATGCTGCATTTAAATAATTTGATGATTATATTATTGATTATTATATATATATCTATATGAAATATCAAAGATAATAAAAAAGTTACTATTCCATTTTTAGATTTATTTTATGAAATAGAATAGTTTTGTTTTGACCAAAAAAATTATTTACTTTTTACTTTATTTATTACTTATAATTACATGTCAAGAACCTGTAGATATTGCAAATTTTCGCAACAAGTTTTCATGGTTTTTCTACCGATTTTTTTAACAGGTATACGCCTGGTCCACAATTGATTTTGAATTCGACAGTATCGACGCGCGAGATAATGCTATATTTGAGGGTGACTATATTGCGGAGAATAACTTGCCTCTGGGCCTGGAGGTCTGGCGCGATAAAGTCTTCATTACTCTACCAAAATGGAGGACTGGCATACCGGCGACTCTGGCTACCGTGCCCAGACATTCCAAGACGAGGAGCCCCAAATTAAGCCCGTACCCTAACTGGCAGTGGCATCAGCCAGGTTATTTTCATACTAATTAGTAGATCCTGCGAACAATTTTTTATCGATTTTTTTGAAGACTAATATATTTCGAAGCTTCAATCTATATGCAATTATTATTGCTAACTAATTACCATATGCAATAATAGTTATTTTCACTTTCAGATAATCTTAAAATTAATGAAATGGTTTTTTAGATGCAATAAAGAACGCACGATAAATATTCATTAAAATAAAAACCCGTTGAGTTTTATTTTTAAATTTAAATTTAGCTAGAAAATAAAAGTGCTTCGAATACGAGAAATTTGAAACAAATGCTGTTAATCCAAAATACAATTTTAGTTTGCAGTTTAAGTTTTTAATGTAAAAATAAGAAAGCGATTCGCATGTAGAAAAATTCTGCGAGAATTGATTATAAATTATATCAGCATTAAACCTACATGAAGAGTCTGAGAATATGAGAAACAGCAACATTATTTCCATGTAATCAGAAAAACGCGGAAACTGAGTAAAAGAATTTCTCACAGAATTTTCTCGCGATAACAAATAAACTCGTCTTACCATTCCCTGTTTAACGAAACAAAAGCAAACTATTAAGAGTTGCTTTACTTATGACGTCACATGGGAGAGAGCAAGCTAGTAAGCTAACAAATCAAAGAAAAACGTAAAAAAATTTTAAATTAATTTGAGAAAAAGATATATTCCTCTGCGAAAAAAGAATGGAAAAATTTTCCGCAAAATTTAATTTATCTAAAATTTATTCACAGATTTATGCTGTTTCAACCTGTTACTCGTTTTATTTTCTTCCAGGAAACTGCGAGAGTTTAACGTCAGTCTTCAGAATTCAAGTGGACGAGTGCGATCGGCTGTGGGTCCTCGATTCCGGCAAGACGGAGCTCGCTAAAAGATCCAAGCAAGTCTGCCCGCCTGCCATATTCATCTTCGATTTGCGCACCGACACCCTCATCAGGAAGTATATCTTGCCGGACGAGCAGATCAAACAAGATTCTCTATACATCAATATCGCGGTGGACATCAGGAACAACGATTGCGGCTCCGCAGTGGCGTACTTGGCCGACGTCTGGCGATACGGAATTGTGGTATACGACTTCTTCAAGGACTCCACCTTCAGAATCGAGCATCACTTCTTCTATCCCGATCCCCTGGCAGCCAGATACGAGCTACACGGTATAAAGTTCCAGTGGACCGACGGAGTTTTCGGCATAGCGCTCAGTCCCGTGGACATTCACAACGAAAGAACGCTGTTCTTCCATCCGATGTCCAGCTTCCGAGAGTTCGCCGTGTCCACGTCGGTCTTTCGTGACAAACGATTCGCGGATTACAACACGGAAAAGTTTATGCCCGTCGGGAAACCCAGGGCTAAGGACTACGGACATTCCTCCGGATCCGCCATCGACAAGAACGGCGTCATGTTCTTCAACATGGTCACCAGGGACTCCGTGTGGTGCTGGGACACCAGGAAGGAATACATACCGCAGAATCTGGGAGTGATTGGGACTAGCAACGAGTCCTTGGTGTTCCCGAACGACATTAAAGTGGACCACGAACCGGATCAAAGTGTGTGGCTACTCTCAAATCGATTGCCGATGTATTTGTACGGGACTCTGAATAGCGCGAGTATTAATTATAGAGTGTTTAAGGCGAACGTTAAGGAGGCGGTCAGAGATACCGTCTGCGATCCTAATTACGTAGTTCCTGACTCGGATCCGGGTCTCGATGATACTTGCTGAAAATTCAGTTCATAAATCTCATTATATTAAATTAATTCTACGTGACTACAATCGGATTTCTCAACATCGAAATGTCTCTTATTTTAAAGTCTAAAGCATTGATGTCTCTAGCACTGAAGCATTGAACGTCGAATTGTTCACGAAGACCTCTTTTCCTTAAACTATCCAGTTTATTTATTGCATTCCTGATTGTTGTAAACTATGATAAATTGAATGGTCTAGTGGGCATATCTTTGCATGATATTTATTCCATTCCTGATTGTTGTAAACTATGATAAATTGAATGATCTAGTAAATATATCTTTGTGATGATATGTATATGATTTTGTAATGATATTTATCACTTATTGCTTAGCACATTATTTAAATATTTCTACTATTATAAACAGTGCAAATCTTCCGAGTTACCAATGATTAGACAATTGTAAAATTTTTAGTATAAATATATTTTGTACATATGTAAACTGTATTTGTATAAAAAAAATTTGCTAGATATAAAATTATTATATTTAATAGAAGTGAAATGTATTGTTATTGCGTCTATAACATTCCTGTTAATTTATGATAAGTAATCGAATATTATCTTATATGTACGGAGAGGAGGAAAATGTCAAGATCGATCAACTGCAAATATCATTAGCATTATCTTATGACAGAAAATGAAGATGTACAATATTTTCTCTAGGATGATGACAATGGCGTTTCGTAATCGTAAATTTGCCAATTCAGAGTTTAGCATTATAATATCTCTTTATTACATCCATTAAAATTTACTTTATGACCAAGTAAAATGTATTTATAATTTAATAATGGAAATTAGAAATTAATCAAGTATAATGTAATATTTTATTTTATTTTGCTTCTTCGTTTATTATTAATTACACTCCGATCAATTTTTAGACAGATAACTCATCGCTAACTTTTAAGCGATGTCTACGTTAAATGTTATTTAGAAACTAAATATTTATATTTATGTTATAACAACACGTGCAATTTTTATTATTGAGAATTGTACGTAATCTTTAAGAGTAAGAAGAATTGAAAGGCGATATAGACTCGTTTAAAAATTCCTCCATTAAACTACCGTTTTCCAATGAAATCGGTGTTCTTGAATCGTCATTTCTTTCATACGTAAAATAAAAACTATCGTCTTGCTGGAGATTATCATCTGAATGCATCTGGAACAATTTTTCTACTAAAAATTTATTTGTTTCTTCGGAAACCTCTCTATTTTCGTTTTTGTTCCTTGCACTGTCTTGTATTGTGGTTTCTAATTTTAAAGTTTCGATATTCCGAAATTGTGGCAGTGTATCACAATTTGTAATTTTTAAATTCGATATTGTTTTTTTTCTTTGATTATTTAATGTAGCTGCGCTATTTGAAACTTGATTCATTTTTTGAAGCTCTTCATCACACGATTTTAATATATCGTCATTATTTGATTCAATAAATGATGATGGACCAGCGATACATAATTCCGAAGAATTTTTAAAAACATGATTAGACTTACTTTTCTCAGTTTTATTATCCAACGTATCACACTGTTCGTTATTATTGTTATTTGTGCTTAAATATTTTTCATCTCTCGAATTATTTAATTTTGCTAACGAATTATCATACGATGTAACATTTATGTTATCCGAGCAATTATTGCTTGAATGCAAAAGTTGTTCAATTTCGTGGATTGTATTATCAATATTCGTATTATTATGTAAAGAAATTTCATCACGCTTGCTATTATTTTCTTCGCCGAGGTTTACATTATTCGCATTAGATTCTCGAGATTGGGGATTATTATATACATTTACATTACTTACGTGCTCTTCGGTCGGCGACGTAACATCGCGTATACTTCCCTCCTGAGATATCTCAATATCGAAATTTCTTAATACACCGGTGATCAATCGAGCTGGCAAATTACCGTTGGTCGTGCTACCCGTGCGACTGTAATCTTCGTTGAATATCAAGATATTCGTCGTTTGAGTACTTTCAACATTCGAACGCGCATTCTCCTGCGATCCAGTCATCGAATCTACGATCACGGTTTCCGATTCGCACGGTATCTGCCCGCGACCGATGAACATTATGCACAGGTCGTGGCCGCGTTCGCCTCCGGTACCGCGATTGTCGTTAGCGTCGGAGAGCACTGAATCCCCAGGAATGTTTCGATCATTTCCCATCATCCGCTCGAGATCGAGCGACGAGTTCCGATTACATACGATCATCTCGTTGCTGATCCGACAGACGTATTCGGTGTTGAAGTCCTCCCGCCGGAACGTCGGAAAACTCGGGAAGGACTCGCCGATCCTCGTCTGAGCCCGCTGGAACATCCGCGTGATGATCTCAGGCTTGAAGAAGAAAGCGCTGTGCAACGTGCTGGCGGTGTTGTCGTCGACAATGTCGCGCTGTTGACTCTCGCGAAATCTCCCGTTCTCCAAGAATTGACCGTGCAGATTCTTGTTGGTCAGCACAATGCCACGCGGATGAACGGTGCACTCGATGTTCCTTGTGATCTCCCAGAGATTCAGCGACATGGTCGCCTGTCTTGCACAACGATCGTGGCTGCGATTCACGTTTCGGTGCATGGGGGTCATGATACTCTTGTAATAGCTATCTATTGAAAGATGATTAGAGACGCGTGTTGGAGTCTCGACATCCTCGCATTCCGATGGCGTTTCGTCTCTCGATAAATTGCGTTTTCTCTCAGTGTGCAACTCTCTCTCGCTTGCCGACCGTGTGAGCTCGTTACGAACTCTCGAGGCACTTTGTTCATCAACCGATCGCTGGAAACTTGATGACAAATTGTATTCTCTCGTTCTTTCTATCTCCTGTTTATTTTCCGATAAGATAGGGTTATTATAAGTTTTTAAAACTGTAATTTCTGACACTTCAGATTCCTTCGTCAATTGTTCATAGTTCAACGATGAGTCGTATTTCTTTCTTACTTCTAATTGTTTCTTATCCTCTGACAAAGTAAGCTCGTTATAAGTCCGTAAAGCCTTTATCTCTTCGCGTTCCTCGATCGACAATTTGCGATTCGCCGGCAGGAGATCGTCCCTTTTTCTCGTTTTTCTCTCTTCTTTGTTTTTAAATAGAAAATTATTGCAGGTCCCTAAAGCTTTCATCTTCGTCTCATATGCTTCCGCATAATTCTTTTCTTTAAACGATGCCACGTTGTAAACGGAACGCAAAACCGATCGCTTATTTCGCATCTGCTCGCGCTTCAATCTATATCGCTCACTCAAAGAATCGCTCATCATTGTCGATTCATCACGAGTTTCAGTCTGAATGCCCTTTCGACACTTTATAAGGGATACTTTATCAGACGCGTCGATGATATTCTTCGCGTATCCCGAGAGATGTACAGTTTGGGCTAGAGACTTGCTTTCCCAGGACGACTTTTCGCGAGATTCTTCCCATTTTTGGATCTGCTTTCTCAAACGGTACGCTTCTGAATATTTGAATGCGGACTTGTCGAATTTGCTTCTCTGCACATTGACAATAGGTGTAGAAAATCTAAATTCTTTCCCATTTCCATTAATATTAATATCGTATTTAACGTTCTTACCATCGATATCGATTAATCGCGCGGGTCTTTCGTTTTTCGAACTGTTAGCACGATGGCACGCGCACGCTATTTTCGAATTTTCTTTCTTACTTGCGTCTGAACCAGTTGGCGTTAATTGTGTGTTGATTTGAGGCTTTTTTTGATCAACTTGATCGATTCGCTTTTCCTGATTTACGGGAACAGGGCAGAATTTCGCTTCTAATTTTCTCACGAGGGAGGCACACGGCTTAACCTCCAAATTTCTCGCAGTCTGGAACGAAGGACACTGCACAATTTTTGCGACTTCTTCCTTCTCCTCTTTTCTTTTCTTCTTCGATGTCATATAAGTGTCACGAGATTCCGTTGATTCTGCGTGATTATTCACTTTGTCAGACGTGACGTCGTTACTTTCTATCAACAATATATCTTCTTGGTTTTTAGTTAAGTTCTGTTTTTTCTCGTCAACCGGAATAACTTTGTAATTTTTTTCCTCTCCTTTCTTCACCGAAGAATATTCTATAATGTCTTCTTTTCTCAAAGCGTTATCCATATCTTTTTCTAAGTCATCTCTCGTTCGCTGCAGTTTATTTCCCGATGGATTGATCGTTTCTTCTTTGTCCCTTTCCGAAGGAAACTGCGCCACTATTTTTTCTATCGTTTTAGGTGTATTCGCGTCTTGCTCCCAATAAGATCGCTCTTGTATCCTGGCGCGTGCGTCCATCACATCCTCCGCGGTTACGTTTAGCATCCTCATCGACTTTTCAGCCACGCTCAAATCGTTAACATCGGAATTGTAATCGTTCACATCGTTTGTGTCTTCGGTGATGACCAGAGACGTCAGAGATTTGGCGTTCGCTCTGCTAGACAATTCCTCAGACAGTCTGTCCAGATTCAACAGACTCGCAAACTTGCCCCGTCTGATTATCGCTATAGCGAGACACTCATCGTCCAGAGAACGGCCGACTCTGCCGGGAACATTAACGATATTCGCGATACTTTTCCGTGCGATTATTGTAAATCGGCGGATTTTTGCCATCTTTCGTAACTGCGAGTACCACTTCAAAGTCGGGCACCACTTGCAGGTCAAGACAACTGGAACGATCAACGTTTTTGCGAGAGAATTCATTGTTTAAGGCATCTCGTACATTTGCGTTACAACTATGTATCTTTTGTCCCTAATTATATTTTCATTTACTTACCTAGCCATATTATTTTCTCTGCGATAAACTCAACGAAGAGCGACGTCGAGAAGCTCCCCTTTCGCCACAGCAGGAAAGTAATGACAATCACGATGACTTCCAAAATGATATCTTGAAGAAGACTGAGCAGCATCCAAAGTACGAGCAAATTCTGCCGGCTGCGCGTCACGATCGTGTAGATATTAATCACGTAAGCGAGGAGCGAGATGCGATCGATGAAAAACCGAGCGTCGACAATCCACGATAGAACTGAAGAAATTTTTCATCCTTAGCTTTTACTTCTATGACAAGAATATTTTTAGATCATATCAATACGAGACAATAAGAACTGCGTCTTTATGTCAAGTATGTAAGACGTAGTGCTAACTCGTCTTAAGCCAGTCAATATCTTTCACGTCTAATTCTTCCGATTGCGAAATCGACAAGTTCGAGATCTTCTCCAGCTGCCGATTCCACTTGAGCCAGCTCCAATTCAAAATGCTGCCAGTCTTGACAAAGTGACGCAACTTACAATTAATTCAAATGGAATAAGTGTCAATGTGTTTACGACTTATATTTCACATAAAGCTTCATTTATAATTTAATCAATAATGTAACCAATAATTATGTTACAATTCAAAATAATTTGATCGATATATAAAAGTGTACGAGTACAACTGATAAATTTACAATATCATTACGTAATTGAAATACGCGTTGAAATTAACCTTTACATTACCTTTGGGATTTACAATCCCAAAATCATTGTAAAAGAATTAAAATTTTCGATATTTACTTAAATTTTATAAAGTATTGTCATAAATCATACACTATTGAGATATTTACCAGGCCGAAGGCATTTATGATTAATATTTGCAGCTTAAGAGGCACAAAGCCAAACATCGCGTAGTCGAAACTCCAAAACTAATTCGATCTCAGGCGTATCTTCCCTTAAAATCATCCTCAACTTAAACTTTTCAATTTTGAATTTTCTTGATTTAACAGATTTTTTTTTTTATAATGAAAGTAGTCTACTTAACCTGTCAGGTTAAGTAGACAGAACAACTGCACGTTTGTCTGCCATCGATGGACGTATAAAATTCCGATGCTTCGTTTTCTTCATTTTAATGTAATCGCGCTGAGAACAATATATAAATTAAAAATTTTGCAGATTTTTACATTCGGATTAATTTCGGTATTAAAAAAATAAAAAGTTCTATTTATTGTAAGAAAATAAGAAGTAAAAAAAGAAGTATTTGTACTTTTATTTACGAATAAAGATACGATAAAGGTAAGACAATATACGCCTGAAACTCTGCAACTGGTTTAACGCTTCTGCATTTCAAGAGTGTCTTGAATGAGATAATTCACTTACAATTAATATTAATTATGATCGAAATCTTTAATTTGTCATTTTTTAAATTTTTTTTTAATGCACTTTTAAATCATGTTTCTTGATTTCTTAAGCTTATCTTCGACAATCCATATTATAATTAATCATTATTATTATATAATTATAATTAACCATTAATTATAATCTCGATTTTTAATTTGTTACTACATTGTTGTTTTAATTTTTCTCAAAAATATGCATTTAAAAATTTGTTAATTTTTTTGAAATATACGTATGTATACATTATTTACATTTATATACTATATACACTATATATTTCATCTTTTTTATAAAAAAAATTTAGAATCGTTTAAACCTATATTTTTAAAATGTTATTATTACTTCTTTTTGCAACCATTTTCTAAGCTGTGACGGATCATAATTTTCGATCAAATACGGTCAAGAATAAATTGGTTATGCTAAACTGGATCCAATTATTATTGGTTCCGGCATAAATATTGCGAGAGCGGTTCCACTTTCATGCGCGCTAAGCATATAATAATATTTTTTATCAATGAAAAATACATCGTTTATACATATGATATAAATTTTTTTTCTTCATAAGATAATTACATATATGCACATCGGTTTTTAGCTGTAAAAATTAATACAGGATTGTATTGTATATTTGCACGTGTGTGTGGAAAGTCGAAGCGAATCGAGCAAATGTTCTTATTTCAGTGATATGGAATCGTCGTCCTCGTGTGTAAAAGCACTCATTACCTATGCGCGTAAATGTAGCGGCAATGTCAGTCGGTTCATCGCGATGTTATCTCGAGGTCGCCCAACGTGCGCAAACTAACGAGCACGTTGGTGCAGTGCCTCAGCTCCGTGTCTCGGACTCTTTCTTCGAGAACCTATCGCGGAAATTACGCTCTGGCGTAACGGCGATATACATAATTATACACGTCACTCTTTGTAAATCGCATTTACACATTTGCGGCAGAATTCGAAAGGGCACGCGTCACTCACGGCGCAATTAAAGTCTTTCATAAAATCATTTTATCCGTGTCGCGTTTGTGTGTGCGTGCGTGCTTGTGTGTGTGTGTGTGTGTGTGTGTGTGTGTGTGTGTGTGTGTGTGTGTGTGTGTGTGTCCGATAATAATTCACTTATATTTCTGAAAACGCAGAAGTGGATTGCAGCGTAACTGCGCATTGGAATATCGCGAGTTTCTCGTCCTATTTCGCACAACGCGATGTGAGTATCCATGTGGAAGATTTTAATAAATAATTCATTAATTAAAGACTGTCGATATTAAAATTTAATGTAGCTAACAGAAAGTGTGCTTTAGAAATCAAACGCAATTAGTCGCATAAAATAAGTTAAATCGGACGATTTTTATAATTTGAATAGAATTATTAATTGAATGCTATTCAACGCTTTACGCACAATTAATCGCGTTTGACTTTCAAAGCCCATTTCTTTTGTGGTTCATTAAAGTTTAATAACAAATATTTTTCCGATAAACACAAAGTAACAATACTGTAACGTCAATTTCCCACTCAACAATATAACTACAATGTAACACGTCTTGTATATAACAGTTATATTGTTGAGTAAAAAATTTTAACATTGACGTTATATTACTGTTACTTTGTGTTTACTAATTGTGTTTAACTAATTAATCATTTATCAAAACCGCCCAATAGAGTAATTTGTATAGAATTATCAATTATAAATTGCTTTTTAATTTTACCTCACCGACAACTAACCGCATTTAATAATCCACCCAGTCGACACAGAGCATCAGTGACATTACATCTATGTTATAATTTCGCACTCAACAATGTAAATGTAATATAACACATGTTGTTGTATTACATTTACATTGCTGAATGCGAAATTATAACACAGATGCTCTGTGTCGACTGGGCATATGTTTTCCGTTACTCGTTTTATTTTAAATGAAATAGACTTCTCGGGGAAACTCGAATGAGACTCGAAGCGAAACGTCCTTCTCCGTGTGCCTGTAAGGAAAGTCGCGTGAAACTTCATTAATTCGAAATAGGAGCCGCGCGTCGCCGTTCTCGGAGTTAACAACCGTGTCGAGGAGTCCGACGGGCGCGCGCGCGTGGAAAGTCGCGGACGCCGTGACTTTCCCGGGGCAGCGAGACGCGCGACGTACGCGGATGATCGGACGAGCGGCAAAGTTCACCCTCGGCACGACAGGGAGCCCAAAGACGTGGAGATAAGTCTCCGCGAGAGCGATTCGATACAGAAAAAGAAACGGGCGAGCGGGCGAACGGGCGCGCACTCCTACCACATCTCGCGGTCGCGGCAGCGCGATACGCGTCGCTCGCGGTAGCGCACCGCGGAGCGGAGCGTGTAGGCCTCTCCACCGCGCGCCGGTGTTGGTACACCAATGTAGGTGTAACGGCGTCGTAGGTGTATGCCACCGCGCGGTTTGGCGCGGCCGCCGCGGCACTGTTCTTGGCACAGTTTCTGGTCATCTCCTATTGCGAGCGGAACGCTCGCGCGCGTGCTGGACCTGCGTACGCGATCTCCTCCGCGTGCGTCCCGCCTCGTCTCACCACGCCGACGTCGCGTCTCCGCCGCCGCCGCCGCCGCCGTCACGTCACGTCTCCCGCGGTCCCGTTCGTCCGCAGCATCCGCGTACGTTTTCCCGAGTCGGCACGCGGCACGGTGCACCTGCGCGATCGATCCCGAGGGAGAAGAGAGGAGATACCGATATCGTCTTCCCCGAGAAGAAGTGAGTAACGGAGCCGCGGACGATCGCCCGAAGCGCCGAGCGGAGTTCTATCGGTGACATTTAGCGCTGGGCTGTTTGTATTTATCAGCGGGTCGAGGCGCTCGATATATCGCGATATCATCGTTTCCGCTTAATTAAACGGGCGATTGAAAGTGAACGCTAAATTGTCGGTGACAAAGGTAACGAATGCGAACGGTGATGCGTAAACAAGTTGTCTCGAATGGTGATGTAACTGATCATCATAGAGCGTTTTACAGTGTTGTAGTAATCTGCGACGGCCGCCTGTAGACTTCAAATTTCATTCGAACCGTTCGATCGCTCTCTATTTCTATATTATCTGAAATTATTAATTTTTCAGTCGTCGCGCTATTTTTTAGAATAATCGGCGTGAGTTCTTGAGATACATCCCAATATAAAAAAAATCAATTTGTATCTTTTGGAAATAATATTTATTTCCAAATTTCCAAAATTCAAACCGTGAAGTTAAATAAAAATATGTTTGGACTTACAAAAATATATTAATTCTCACGTAACGACTGGAGGATTAACGATACAACTTGTTACATCGTTATTCTAATTAAACAACTATGAATCTCCTACGGAAAGATACTTGGAAGTTCCAACGAGCTCTGAGAAAGATATTTCGTAAAAATCGTAAAACAGAAACTGCGTTTTAACGTAAGCAATGAAAGAAGGTCGCACATTGGTCGTGACTGAGGTATAAAAATAAAATACGCGCGATTTCGTATAGCGAAACCTTCAGATGTATACATACCTCGTGACTTAACGCGTCACGTTTTAACGACGCGGTGCGTTTTCATAGATGCAAATCACTTGACACTGACACTGACGCGAGACGACGTTTCGCGTGCGTTTTGCGGAATCGCAATGGCTTATTAACACCATTAGCAGCAAGTCTTCTATAATTCACGATTAATCCGATGAAGCTTGTAAGCTCGATCTACTGTTATCTGCACGTACGTACAAACGTGCCGCATTATCCTCGATCGCGTACACAGAGAAACTGAAATTGAAATTAATTAATTTCATTCTTTACTTTTTTCTATTAGAATTAAGATAAGAAAAGATAGATCGAGTAACAAAATAAATAAAAAAAGAAAGAAAATTCAAGAATGTGCCTAGAATATTAAAGGAAGATTATTTTAGAAAAGTGGAACGATGAATGAAATGAAGAATTGTGTGATTTTAAGTTTTTATGTTAACCAAGTCCTTCTACTTCTTAAAGCTCTGCTATAAAAATGTTGAAGTGAAGAAAAACATCTACTTTTTTTTTTTAGTGTAAATGATCGATCGATAAAGGTCTTCAAGACAACCTAACTTTGGCCGTACAATATCGATCCTGTCCGTTCTTCGCTTCTCTTGACAGACCGCACCCTTCTTCTTACATTAATTGATTGTCGGATGGAGGGCACGCGAAATATCTCCATCGTCCCTTCCCTTTCCTTCCTGATTAATCATCATATCTGGGTCAAGAAAACGATATTGGCCCATTTAGCGGACCGATCAAGTAGTATCGTATATTTTTAAACGACTTTTTTACGCGTGGCTTAGTCACCGCCTAAATTTAACGTCAATCGCACGCATGTAACGTGCCAATCGCACCCGCGTCGATTCGCGACGATGCCTTCCGTGAGACTTCTGTTTCCTTCGTTATTTTCCACCGCGTAATATATATAAATGCGTATTCCGAGCACGATAAATACGATCTTGTGTATCGCGCTTGAAAGCGCAAATGAGCGCTAGCGTCATTAGGCATTGCTTGTCAATACATAATACACGTTAATTTTTATTAAGACAAAATAAAATTTAGATAAGTCATGATAAACAATAAAATAAATACAAGATATGCTAATATATGATCAAACTGAATTTTGGTACCTAATATTTTTTATATGAATTTATGTATTCTTCGCTTAGCAAAATTATTATTTGCGCCGTTATTATTGGATTTGAAACGCAATCTAAAGCCAAAGCTAGAATAGTATTATTACGTAATTAAATTGATAATTTAAATAAAGCCGATGTATTTTTAACTTAAAATAAAATTTGTTAAATGCTATATTATGTAGAATTAGTCGACCACTTTATTCGGAACGTTAAAGGCTAAATCTAAGTTTATTATTAACTAATAAATTTACGAAAGTGTATATAAATTCGTCATAATTTAATGTAAACACGTACATTTTCTACTTTCGCAATTGATACGCGTGTCATTAATAATCAATGCCTTCGGAAACGATTACGCAAACGCGTAACACTTGTTCATCGCGAGAACTTGAAGTGCATAATACTGACATTCAAAGCGCTCGCTCTCTTTAGGAAAATGATCTCCGAGCTTCACAGTGATCTCTTGTGCGGTGACGCAATCAGTTTTTGCGCATGTCGGATAGAATCGCGTGTTTCAGCAACGCATAGTGCGTTCTTCCGGGATGCACCTTACATGAGCAGCGGTCTGGATTAATCGAGAAGCAGCTTGCCTTGTGTCATGAGCATTACAGCTGTAATTTTAGAAATTTGCAAAATGATTTTTAGTCATTCATCATTTCTGCGATTGTTTCTTTGACAGATTGCTACTTTGATTTCTTGTCGAGATCGCATCTCTTCTAACAAAACGCACGAAGGCCAACAATGACGCTCGTCATCGCCGATTATAACATCTCAAGTGAGAAATTTCATGCAAAATTTATGCATTCTTGTGCGAACTGTTCGTCAATAGAACCCGAAACCGGTTTGGCTCGACTTAGAAAATGCGCGAAAAAGTCATCGATTGGTTCGAGAATTCGTGTAGAATTCTCGCTAACTAACCGTGTCTTATTTAATTGTTCCATATTTTTCCATTTAACGTCCGCGAAGGATTCTGACGCAAGTGTCTTCACGCCGTTTAATGAATTTGCTCTGGACTTTCAAAGATCATCTTACGAAAGATACAAGAAGCGTGCTTCAATTTTTCTTCCTTCTCAATCGAGGATGACCGTGGTTGGTACTGAGGCCTCTTAATGCCCGGCGCTTTTTTCGAGAGCCACGCTCTCGAGTGTCGGTCAAGTACAGCCATGTCGATTTACCGTGAACCGCCAAGGTGATCTTAATCGCCCGGTCATCATTCGACGGCGATGAGGTGGTTTTTTTATACAAAGTAAATGACGTAGGACCATGAGACGCGTTTCCTTATGAGGATCGGTAGACCTCGAGCGAACTTGGTCGTGGCCACGTGTACGCGATTCCGATCTCTTGCTCCTCCGGTCGACCTCAGATCGGAGACCAGACGCGAAGAGATGTCGGACTTTTCGAGCCAAACACGCCTACCTTCGTCCGTTTGCTATTCGCTTGGACAAAAATGGGAAAACGAACGCCGATTATATGCGGCGACTTACGCGACGACTTTAAAAATGACCGTAGAAGGATCGCGTAGTATTTAAAATTTTAAATATATAGAATTTACTCCGCACGAGGATACGTTTATCATCCGTCACCGGATATCGCTTCCCTGGGTGTTGGGAAAATAATAACAAACGCCGGAAGGAAGGTCAGCGACGGCGCGAACACGCGACTCGCTTAAGTGTCTAAAATAGACGTGAGCACGCGCGGCACATGCCAATGACCCAAATTTCCCCTATTCTCAACATAACACGAATTAACTTCTCGCGTAGGATGTGCCGCGACACGTCGCAATGGCGAGAACGGATCAGCCCGTCGCATCACCGCCCAATACTCCGTAACCCGCTATCACGTCATCGTTTGCGATCGGTGGGTGAGGTGCGGGTGTGGCGGATATGCGATGGAATTATGCAAAGCGCATTCAGATCCATTTCGATAGAGATAGAGCCGACCAATTTAACAGCGGAATTTTTTTATTCTCTTCATTCGATGCTTCTAAAAGTTGGAGAATGCTCCTAAAAATTGGAGAACTTCTAAAATGATTGGAGAACGCTAACTTATTCCCGCTAACTTATATTTTAATAATTTGTTAATTAATTTTTATTCATTATAATACATCGTATATGTATCAGATTTATATAATAAAAAAGAAAAAGGAAAGACAGAATATAATTATCGCAAGAAATAAAATAGAATTATATCTATGATGATGAATAATACATATTTGTTATCTATTTAAATGTTTCGTTAACTCATTAAAACAGTGGAATTGTTTCTCTTCATTTTAGAATGCAGCTGACAACCTGTTGCAGATGTTGTTCCCTGAAAACGGGAACAATATTCAGCGGAGTATGTGGTATCGTGAGTACACAATCATTTTTGTGCTTCCACAGCTCGTACGTGATTCAATTACTACACAAATCTGCTTCGTGCAGGTACTAGCCGTGATTTCCCTGATCCTGATCTTCACAGCGAACGTAGAATGGAAAACGATAATTGTCGACATCCTGGACAAGACAGCCGTAAAGATTATCTTTGCGATCAATCTCTGTATGACCATTTTGATTTCTACGCTGCTTATAATCGGCGCTTTAAGAGTAAGGAAATATTGCCATCATATATTTATACATATAATAATAAAATATCACAGAAAAATAATCAAATCACAAACAGATTTTAAATATTAAACTACAAATATAAAATCGCCAAATGTATATTTTTAGTAAAAAATTGTTACAGATTCTTCGGAAAATTTATTACTAATGATCAAAATTAACAATTTTCATACTTTATATTTTATATATACATTTATATATATATATATATATATATATATATATATATACATATATACATAATTTTTAAGTATCTTTTTTTAATTTATTTATTATTATTTAAATAAAATATAATGCTAACACTGATCGATTTGATTTGCAGAAAAATACATTTCTGATGCTTCCATGGGTGGTTCTGGGCATTATGCTGGCCATCGCTCTTCTTGTGAGTGTCCTTTATACCTCGATTATGTTCTTCATAAACAGTGAAGTTCTTAATGGCGTGCTTTGGCTCGTTTTCGGTCTAATTGCTGTCGGTGAGTATTTAACGTTAATCACACTTTAATTGCACAACCGCAAATTTTCAATAAAATTCTTGTCATTTAAAAAAAAGATATCATTTGAGGAAGGCATTTCCTTTTCTTGTCCATCATTATGCTCGAAGACAGAAAAATAATTGAAGTCACAAGACTATTGATAAGAAAATTAATCAATTTTTTTTTATCAATTTTAATTATAGAAATTTTAATTATAGTCTATTTCCAATAGCATATTAGACTAGATTAGATTTTAACTATAATTATAGTTAATAATAGACACCAATTATTTTTTTATCAAAAAAATTTAGATAATATTTGTACATATATTATACATAATATGGTACAATAAATGTACCAAAACTTAATATTGTTTCAATTTGTTGCAGTTGTATACGTATATATGTGGCTGGTAGTGTACAGTTATTTCAATCAACTGAGGATCGAGAAGATGAGCAAAAGAATGGGTCCTTACGGAAAACCGTACAACTACCGACGAGCATGAGAGCAAGATTGAATGTGATAGATACGCCTGTCCGAAAGCGATCGTGAAGAATAGCTTAGCGACCGCAGCAACCATTACCGCTTGTATAAACACTTATAAACTCGTGTCAATTCACAACACGTTGTTACAATCGGTTACAAGTTGCGGTAGTTCATGTCGTTTTCGCCGTATCGCCGAATGACGTCGGACTAAAACCGATTTTTCTTACAGTCATTATTTATCGGAGTAACGACGCGAAAATATCTTTTTGTTAACTGTAAATCTAAACAGCGCCATAAAGATATTCTCGTCAGTTTACATTTGCACCAAAGCACGATATATTTCAATTTACATGACCGGATGTTTCACAAGAGCATCCCGCGTAATTCGCGTAAACTAGGACATTTGTACATTACGTATTTATCGTATTTATTATAACTATTATTAATTATTTTATCTAACAAATAAATATTCCCGTAATTTTAAAGAGTTCTGCTTTTGAGTGATTAGAAAGTCAAATATTCCAAGTTCAATTATTAATTAATAATTAGCAATGAATCAGAAAACATGCTTTTTATACGCTATTAATCAAATGGTAGAGATTATTAATTTTACCTTTTATGTAGACTTAATAAAAGTGAAAAAAAGGTGATTAGCGAATTCAAAAACTATTGCTAATTCTAATCTGTACCGTTACAAAATAGTTTACAAAGTGTTGTTTTATATAAGATAAAATTTGTCAAAGAAAACTACTGCCCTTGTCGATCTCTCGTCGAGAGTAACAGTAATAATAAGACGGAGTTTATAGATTAGTCAGATAATTAACATGCCTTTATTTAATTTTTTTTTTATTTATCGAAAGAAAGAAACGGAAATATATCACGTGTAACGTACGCTTTTTGCATAATATTATTATAAAATGTAAATCTTTATACTTTAACTGTTTATTTTTTCATTACATATGTGTGCCATTGTATCTGTTTCAATCCTAATTAATTATTATTAATTAATTATATTAATCATATCTTTTTATGTAATTAATTATTTTAATATTTTACCTTAATCTTACGGATAAATCAGTTCTTGTTTTTCAATATTTTCAAATTATCTATTGTAATTCTGAAAGTTATATTTTTCTAAATAAATCTTTTACAATATATATATCTGCTGCACACATACATTATATATAAATATATTTTAACTTCACAAAAGTAGCGTAATTCTTTTGAGCGATTTATTTTACGAAATACATTTGTTACATTAATTTTTTTAAATTGTGCTGCGTATTTTATATTAATAATATAAGTCGATCATTCAACTAAATTAAGAAACGTTTTTGTTGAAAAAAAATTGTAATATTGCAAAGAGAAAAATGTCAACAAGGAAAGTCAGATCTGCAATATAAAGAAAAAAATAAATATCCGATAAAAAAATAAATCTGATAAATATAATATCTGATAAAAAAATGCTCCACATAAACAAGAAAAATTTAAGGCTGATTAAGAGCATTTTCTATATTTTCCCGAATAAATACGGCGAGACTCGCGGCGCCAAGACTTGTCATATGATTGTTACATCCAAAGTCGGTTGTCGATGACGATCGTCGAGTAATTTTGTGTTCGTTGGAAAATCTGAAACATTTAACGTTTATACTTTGCAATATTTTCTTGCATAATGTTCGATGAATGTATATAGAATCTGTAATATTAATACATTAAGTACACAAATAATGCTTCTAAGCTGAAGTTGACATATTTACATATTATTCTAATATATTTTATGCTAATTGTGACGTGATAAAATATTATGTGCAAAATATATTTGTAAGATATGAACAATTACCTGTTTATACCAAAGCAACCGCTCCAATGAGACCAGCTTAATATTAGATCTTCATAATATTTATCAACGAATTCATAGTAACCTTCCATGCCGCATAAAACGACTGAAAAGATAAGTACGTATATTTTATATATTTATACATATACTTCTAATTTTCATTTAACCTTCAGCTGCGGAAGGCATGCCGCGATCGTCAATATACAATTCATATACATTATATATGCAACAATTTGCATAAGTTGTTTATGTTAAAAACGTAAATTACAGTTAAAGGATTAATACCAGGGTTAAAGCATTTTTATCGTACGCACTTTGTTCCAATATGAGATCTCGTGCAACAATTGGAAAATTCCACGCTTCGATATTGTCGAGATCCTGAAGGATCTTAGCACAATACGTAGGTATCAAGGAGAAGGGTGGCGCCGTTTTGATCTCCTCACATCCCAGCTAAAGATTTATGACTTAATTAAATTTAGTCGAGAGTAAACGTAAAAATGTCGTAAAAAACCTTCCCTTTGTTTTATGAATATAAAAAACATGTAATATAATATAATAAATGAACGATATAACAGTTAGGAAATTTTTAACGTCTTACTTACTGCTTTAGCGATTTGAACGACGAGCAGTCTATGCGTGAGAGGATAACCGGTAGTATTATCTTCCTTCGTCAACATTGCGAAGCAAGTAGCAGGAATCTCACATTTCTCTTTTAAACTACTAAGTATAATTTTATTTATACATTGATCGCTTTCCATTTCCGTAGGCGTTCCATGGAAAATCGATTGAACAACTTCCCAATAGTTCAATAAGTAACTAGAATTAGATTTCGACTTCGAAGGGATCCTTGTCCACGATATAGGTTTTATCCACAAATTGGGATCATTTAAAGTTGTTAATACTGTAACACTTTGTAACTCACAGAATTTGATCGATACATAATATCCGGTATCATTAATCAATAATAAAAAAAGTTTTCCAACGATATAGCAATTTTAAATACGGGATTTTTAAATAATTTTCTAATTTTATTTTAAAAATTATAACTTGTTAATTTAAAATTTTCAAGTTTAAATGTATGAAAAATTATTAGAACCATTTATAAAATTTCTATTTTTTTTTTTAGTGCTGTGAAGATATTTGAAGAAGATATTTTTAGCACCTCAAATCTATTTCCTTTTAGAAAACTTTTCTACATTTTCCTACAATTATTTGCACTTTTCATCTCTCTCCTTGAATTGCGTCATTTCATATACGGAAAACTTATACAACAAAAAAAGTGAAATCCAATCAACAAGAACAAAACCTTTTTGTTTGTATCTCATACGTGTCCATGTACTTACTTAAAAATTCAGTTTCGTTTTTAGGAACAATAATTGTCATCAAGTTTCTTCGAGTCAAATCGGACAATACGACCATTTCTTTAAGAGCGATGAAGAATTCATCTTTCAGATATTGCACGTTTTCATGCAGAAGCGCCGCTACTAAATTAGCTATTTTTATAAAGAAAAATAAATAATCATCAAATTTATTTAAAATTATATTATAAATGTGTGTATTCTTTTATATTTATATTTAACATAAAACTAAATTTCTTGGCTCTTAATTGAAGTCTCATAATAGAAAAAAAAGAATCAACTATGCATATAGCTGCGTTCCGATATTCACTGCCAGTACTGCAAAACTATAGTTTGTGTCACGCACATTATAGATTTTCAGTACTGGCAGTGAATTTTGGAACGCAGCTTTTATGAGCAATAAGTAAAAGGATGTACATACATATATTAAAGTTATATAAACTTTTATTTTTTTTCAAGTGAAACAATCATATGAATTAAAAATTAATTAAACGGAATAAATAAGTTAAAAGAAAATGAATTAATTTAAACATCACGATAAGCTTATATGTACAATAAATGTTTAAAAATAGAAATATAATATAAAAATATGAACACTAAAGATCAACAAGAGGCAAGGATAAACGATAGACACTCGAGTGTCTATTGTTTAGTCTTGCCCTTTGTTTCACTACTTGAGAATAAAACTTTATATAATCATAACTTTAATACATCTTTTTATTTATTATTCGTATAGTTGGTCTTTATTTTTCTGTTTTGCATTACCTATAATTAACCTTTTTTTCTTATGAAACTTTATATATTAAAATTTTTAATCTGCTAGATTTCTCGCTGAAGATACAATTATTTATCGATATTTATCTTATTGTGCAGTGATTCTATATAAATTGACGATTATACTTTACCTTCAGTTAAGGTAACACCGAAAACAGCGTCTATATTCATCTGCTCTGGTCTGTTGTTCATATAGTCGAGAACTTTTTGCAAAGCAATTAGTTTTTGCTCTAAAACGGTCGATATTTCGCAAGTAAAGATAAGAACGTTCAAAGAGACAATTAAATTTAATCGACAAAAGGAACGTTAAACGTGGTTAATATATAAGTTTCGATCTTTTTGAAATATTTCAGAAAAAATTATATATAAAATTATATATTTCAATATATTTTTAATTAAATAAAAAAGAAATTATTTTTTTAATTTATTTAAAACCATTCTCCCGGTATTCGATTTTCACGCATTTATTTCCTCTACTTGTATTAAATTCACTCACGGAAACTTTCGGGATCGAATGACGCTTCAGTTCGCGACATAATGCAAGCGAACAGAAGAAAGATCCCGAGAACACTGGGAAATCCTGGAACTTTAGTTTCCATCGGGACGGCTATGTAAAGAAAAACTGACTTCATTTGCACACCGTCTATATAAACCGAACCCCCACCATGAATCGAGAACATCGACTAAGCTAAACATCAGCGAAATTTATCGTCGATTACCTCTTCTTCGATGAAGATAAAGCATGATGCTCCCGAAGCGAATTGGTAAATGCCGAAGCACGTGGTACTACTTTTTCTTCATAAGATGGACATATTCTGACAGGTAAAGTGTTCTCCACGGGACTATGTTGGATTATCGAGGCTTTCCGACTACATCTGCGAGAGATTTGCTCTCTATTTTCAGCGGCGCTTATATTTCGATGAAATTGAAAAAGAGTTATTTATCACCTCGAGCACGATAGCTTGTAATGAAAAAATATATCTTTAATATCCTGGAATATTCGTTGAGTAATAAAATCCTATATTTCAATTTATTATGTCTAATTTATGATGTCCAATGTGTCTTCTCTCGATTAAATTTCATCTTCCTGTATCCTCTTGAGCGTTAAAAAAGACTTGTCAAATATATAAATTTGTATCAATTGTACGAAAAAATACAATTTAAAAGAGCAATTCCTAAGATTAAAGTTAAAAGATGATAAATGGAGCAAAAGTAATTTCTGCCCGCTTTTCTTGAATAGATATTTCAATTTCGATGTTATATATTGTAATATATTTAATCACATTTAAATAATCCATTTAATAGTTTACAGATAATTTATTGTTTTTCTTGAAGTTAATTTTCAAGAGGACAGAGTACTTGCATTTTTAAAAAACAATTAACAATAAAAAATATATTTTAAAAAATTTTATTTTAACATATCAAGCAGCGTAAAAACGATATAACAAAAATAAATTTTAATCCTTTCGATGAAAAAATTTGCAATTTAATCTTCTGTTTCATTTATCAGATGTAATAAATAAAAAATTTATGTCTCACTTAAAAAAATCAGTAGTGAAAAGAACTTGTAATGCATATCTAAAAATAAATGGTCTCCTATTTATTTATTCATAACACAACTGTCATATATCATACAAGCAATTTACAATACACTAGAATTAATTACAAAAAAATCCCCTATTTATACCTTACATTAAATTTCTTATAGAGATAGATATCTTATATAAATACATTTTTTTTATTTTACATCTTTGCATGCAACAAGTAAACCTTATTAATTATCTATATTTCTTATTTATTACTTAATAATCACAAAGTTTAAAATGGAAGTAGTCGCAGCAAGAGAAACGGTCGAAGGATGTCTCCCTACGTGTAGTTTCATATATTTCATAAGCTTCTATTGACTTTGCTACTTGTCATTTTCTTTGGAGATTAAAAGAAAATCTCAAATTTAGAGATTTTTCTGAAAGTCAATTTTCTCGTATCTATTTCTTATTACAAATTTCTATAATAAAATCACATTAAATTACGCTTATCAATTTAATTTGGACAATTTATAATTCATGATATAAATACGTTATATAAGACACACACATTATAAGACAGAATAATGTAAGATAAATAGAATTATAAAATTCTTAAATTAAGTGTATATGTCAAATGCATACATCAGTCTGGCAAATCCAAGCTAAGTTAAGAAGTACTGAGCGTAAAGTTGTAATCAAGTCAGTATCAGTTGAAATATGTTTACATATTTCATGACAGTCACTATCAATTGTCAACAGTTAACGTTCTAATCCAGGGTTGTGTTTCTATTTTGATAAAGTAAAAATTATCTCATGCGCGCTGTAAGTATACATAATAAAATATCAGACGTAAATTAACATATATATATTACGTTTATCTGATTTCGACCAATCACAGGTCATCATGTTGGTCCGCGTTGTCTCCGAATTCAATCTCTAGCTGCAGTCTGTAGTCCATGGCGACGAAGACGATGACCAGAAGCACAGGCAAGCGGAATCGGGATTGCCAGCCGAGCTTCAGTATGAACATCAAGGAACGATGAAGGGTGCCACTGTTTCCCAAGAAAATGTCAGTAGGCATTCTTCGCATCCTTCAATCAGATTTTCGTGATTGAGGGGTCAATGCTCCGCTGTGGTCAACTATGATATACTTTAGTGCACGTTCCGAAGACCCACTAAACCCCTCGATCATCCGGGATTTGGTCCATGATCCTCGAGGCAATCGGTTCGTCTACTTCCTGACGTGCAATTCCTCGTTTTGACGGTTAACGATCCGCATCGCCGTATCTATTAAATTAAAATCTCCATAAATTCTGTCTCTCTTAAACAAATCAGAGAGATTTGTTTGGCGGATTTGCAAGACGTTATTCAACATAATGATACTAACCGCACTATCATTCACCGTCTTTAACATGCACCTTTGACAGCTCTCCGAGTCTTGAGTGTCTTGACCTTTCGCACACAAATGCAAACGGTCTCGGTACACTCGAGTGCACGTGTGGGAGCACGTAATCACGCTGTTTCATCCGAGCAGAAACAGGTTTAGGATTAAGGTTCTTACATACGTGCAATTGGTCAAATTTTAATCTGCGATTCGCAACCTTTAATCTCCAATGCGCGGTTGATGGATACGGATTTAATGTATGTAGTGTAGATAGTGTAAATAATACATTCGTTCCTCTCGCAAGTCGTGACGGAGCACAGATGTCTAGACTAGGGGATGGGCGATATCGTGTCCGATTATTTTGACATCGATTATTTTTCTTTTACAGAATCGATTATTCAACGATGTTTTCTCAACTCGATTATTCCCTAAACGATAGTTTTTTTTGTTCGATGTCACTAGAATCGTCACTAGCATTTGCGAACTAGTCGCCGAGGTGTAGAAAACGTGCGCGTTGAACTACAATATTTTCGGCTTGTAGTGCACTGTACAATTATACCGGGTGTCGCTGGTGTGCGTCGAGCGAGAGGCGTGGTATCGTTTCGCGGCGGTTTAGCGTGTGGCTAGCCGCGACCGTCATCGGCGCGGTTTTGTCGGAACAAGAGTAATTGCTGGTGCCGGAATTATGCTCGGACGACTCCCCGCGTGTGTCATCGACGTGGGCACGGGGTAAGCGCAACCCCCGGAATACAATCGGTCGCGATCGATTTTGAGAAGGGCGGATTCGGTCTTAGGTTAGGTACCCGATCTGTCATCGATGACATGCACTTCGGCCGAGCCCATCGCGAACCGCCTCGCCCCTTGCAATGATTCACGCGTATCACCGCGATTTTTACGTTGAGAAAAATCCCTTTCGCCGTTGCGATAAATCGTATCGATGAGAATTATAATAAAAAAATATATGCCGCCCACGCGCAATTTCGATACGCTCGATGCCTCTCGGCTCGATCATCTATCTAATCGCGGCGTTATCTCGCAGGTACACGAAACTGGGATTCGCTGGCAATAAGGAGCCGCAGCTGACTATACCGTCGGCGATCGCTATCAAGGAGACGGCTAAGGTAGGCGACAATAATGCTAGGAGGATTACGAAGGGCGTGGAGGACCTGGACGCCTACATCGGGGATGAAGCTTTTGAGGCCACCGGATATTCGATTAAAGTACTTACTCGTTTGCCATTTGCCTAAAGCAAGGCTTATTTTTCTTTTCTCGATGATTCGTATTTATCGACACATTTCGTTCCTTAATTCGCAGTATCCAGTGAGGCATGGACTGGTAGAGGATTGGGACTTGATGGAGAAGTTTTTACAGCAATGCATTTTCAAATACCTCAGGTCAGAACCTGAGGATCATTATTTCCTGTTAACCGAACCACCCTTAAATACTCCAGAAAACCGAGAGTACACAGCGGAAATTATGTTCGAATCGTTTAATGTGCCGGGACTTTACATAGCTGTGCAAGCCGTTCTCGCCTTAGCAGCCTCGTGGACAGCTAAGAACGTGGAGGATCGCACTTTAACAGGCGTCGTTGTCGACAGTGGAGATGGTGTAACTCACGTGATTCCAGTAGTATGTATAGAAACGTCAGATATCGTTTTAAAGTCGCGCTTTTCGTGTTTAATAATTATTGCATTTTTACAGGCAGAAGGTTTTGTCATAGGAAGTTGTATAAAACACATTCCTATCGCTGGTCGCGATATTACCTATTTCATACAAAGTCTATTGAGGGAACGGGAGATTGGGATACCACCTGAGCAATCGTTAGAAACTGCTAAGTCAATCAAAGAGAAATACTGTTATATATGCCCAGATATATCGAAAGAGTTTGCCAAGTATGATAGTGATCCCACGAAAATTAAAAAATACGAAGGTATTAATAATATCACTAAGCAACCTTTTGTGGTGGACGTCGGATACGAAAGGTTTCTCGGACCGGAAATATTCTTCCATCCCGAAGTAATTATCCGCGCACGTAACTGCTAATTCGTATAATCAACACCTGCAATTTCTGTATGTCTAAATATTTTCAGTTTTCCAATCCTGACTTTACAACGCCGCTCAATGAAATTGTTGACGATGTAATTCAAAACTGCCCAATCGACGTTAGGAGACCATTGTACAGTAATATTGTATTGTCGGGTGGCTCTACTATGTTCAAAGACTTTGGTAGACGACTGCAACGCGATATTAAGAAAATTGTCGACACGCGACTCAAGCTCAGTGAAACGCTAAGCGGCAGTCATATTACGGTAGATACCATGATTTGCAATTTATAATATTTTGTGTTTAGTTATTAAATTCTATGTTTATATTCTAGCCAAAACCAATAGATGTTCGCGTGGTATCGCATCATAAGCAACGTTGCGCGGTATGGTATGGTGGTGCATTATTGGCCAGTGATCCGGAATTCTACACAGTTTGTCACACAAAGAAGGCATACCAAGAATACGGTCCTGGAATTTGTCGTTATAACCCCGTATTTCACAGTATGGTTTAAGAAATAAACGGGACGAGCACAAAGCGATCGAAATCATTTCTAAGAGTATTGTCATTTATGAATGTAAGGATTCTGAAATAATTTACTTCATTTTTTCTAATATGGTGCTAAATGCAATTAAAAATAATTGAAAAATTTCGACTTGTCTATACATTTAATTTTTTGTACTTTTTACAGAATCATGTTTGAGTACATGATTTGAATTTATGATTAAATTATAAAAGTCAATATACGTTTATTCTTGGAATTTAATCATTGTTCATACTGTACGCATATGTCTGTATACAATATGTACAAGGTGCATTTACATAGAATTTACTATGTATATTTACTGCAGTATAGATATATTTATCATATTTACAAGTTAAAAAAAATGCATGTATAATAACAGATTTATAATGATGTTATAATAATTATCTGTCGTTTAATGTAATGATGCATAATAACGCAACACTACATGCTATATTCAGAAGCATTTTTACATTGAGCAGAAATTCTAACAAAATTGCAATTTTATACATAAAATTTCTTTATACACAAAATTAAATGATTTTGGATTTATCTTCTTATTGGACTATCGTATCGTACTAACTACTTTTTTGCATCTTTACATGTACTATTTAAAATGATGTATGTATTATTTAAAATTGTACAATTTATGTAGATTTCTTCTTTTAATGTTATCAAGTTCCATACAATTAGGGAGTTGTTATTATGCGTGGTCATCATTCTCCTCACTAAACAAACAAATATTACAATTAATATCACTCGATGTTTTTAATCGCTATGGATTTATATAAGAAAATTTAATTATACCCCGCAATTAATAACTTATTTTGAGAAGTTTAATTGTGAACGATTGGATAACTACGAAAGGATAATCAGGATATTTCTATCTTCTGCTAATCGTTTTCTTTTTTTCTTTACTTTTGTATATATATACTTACAATAGATTCAAATCATTTAAAGCAGCAGTTGCACCATTGATATCTGTGAAAAGTGAAGAGAAAAAGAGGGAAAAGAAATTTGAACTGCTTTCTGCTGGTCTATCATTTGGCGTAGGCCTTTTATAAATATCGATGGTGTCTAATGGCGGTAATGGATCGTGCGACAGCATTGGGTCTTCACCTTGGATCTGGAATAAGCAATATACAAGCTTTAATAAAATTTGATTATTTTGTATGTTTTATCTTAACATAATACGCAAAATATGAGACTTTACCTCTTGGCCGTTAACTACAACTTCTGGCAAGTCTGATAATATAATGTGTCTTAAAATATTTCTTGGTAGCTTCCCCCGATAGCGTTGACTACGCTTTACTTGACAGTACTTGATATAATCATCTTTAGATTCAACCCGATTTAGCACAGCGTGTACACATTCCTCCAACCACGGTAAAATATCTGCCTCCTTCCAGAGATGGAAGCTGCGCATTACATATAATTTTTGCAGCTTCTCTAGAGCTGGCGATGTAGTAGCTTGTGCTTTGGAGTTGAAAAACTCGTGACCCATTACCTAAAAGATGAAATATTTAATTAAGCACAATTTTAGTATTTTTTCCGAACACTTATTTTACTCTGAAATAGATTTTTAAGAAACGCGATATTTAGGAAAAATATTTTAAAGTTTGCGATACCTTTGCATCCGTTTGTATGCTACATTTTTCCAATAAGCTCATCAATACACCTGGAAACATGATAAGAGCGTTTTGCAGAAGCATATTAGCATCCACTTTATTTCCTAGACGAAAGTGAGCCAAAGCCAGACTGTATGCTATGTTTGGTAATTGTGTTAAATTTCTGGAGTCTTCCCACAGATTGCAAAACTTTATAAACCATTCATATTCTTTGGCTTTTAAGGCATAAAAATCGATGGATAAGACTACTGCCAATGGATCGCCTTCAGGATCCAATGACAAAAGTAATTTACAAAATTCCAAACTCGTTCTGAAATTATTCATAGTTAATGTAAATTCTCATTTTTTTTTCATTCTAATATTCTTTTGATTGATGGCATTCACCTGTAACAAGCACGTCCACCGACAAATCCAAGATGTTTGAAAAGCGTAATGAAAAGTGCACGATTCTGCTGTTTTCTGTAGTCCAATCTACATTGTGCAGTTGTTATATTGAAGAATGGATGAAATGCACATTCTAAGCAGTACAAAGCCCGTTTGATAAATTCTGCTGCATATGCTAAATCCTCATTTATTTTACACATTTCAGATACCTGCAGGAGCGAGTCTATATGATAAGAATGGGCATTGACTATATTCTGAAACATAACAACTTGTTATTAACATTTATATACGAATAAATACAAGTAAAAAATTTTGTTACCTAATATATAAATTTATATTAATATATAAAGATAAAGCGATTAATGATACTGTGTCAGAATTGTGAAGCATAAAATTTAATATCGCTGTCTAATTTTACTGTGTTCACTCACAATTATGTTCTCTGGATTTAGACTTTCAACAGCTTGTAAGAATTTATGTTGGATCTCTTTGTACGAGGCGCTATGGTCATATACAAAATATTGTACATTCCCTGTAGTCTTCATGGAATAATCTGGAGACATGGATAATCCAGATTTGCTCGTTGGTACCCAAGTATTATCTTGTGGACAGATCAACCATGTCTTCTTTAAATTACCAGGACGACTTTTACCTCTTTTGCTGCAATAGAGTACTTGCTTAACAAAAACTTATAAATTGTGACATATGTTATCTATGTATCATGTAAATAGACATGTCGGTATAATTGTACCTTTGCCCAGCCTCTATAGTTTTACTGCCAAAGATCCTCTTCAATTCATTATATGGATTCAAGTGTTTGCGCTGTACAATCAATATGTTTTCCTTGGATATTCTATCGACCCATTGCGCCTCTGAAACTTGATTACTGCAGCCCGGCAATGGCTCCCCAAGCAATTTATTTACCTCCCTTATGCTTCGTTCAATCTCGTCTACGTTCTCATTGCACTCCGCATCATGCTCTTGCTGCTTAACTTTCTCAGTCTCTAACTTCTTGTGCTTTTTCTTCTTCTTCTTACGTTTCGTATTGTTATAATCTGCATTGTTGTTTGTAACCAGGTCCAGGTCCTCGTCCTCATCCTCCTGTCTGTCATCAGTATTCTCATCCTTGTCAGAGTTCTGATTCAACTGTCCGCACAGTTTATCATTGTTAACATCATCGTTAACCAGAGAGGAATAAAATGACAATGTCTACAAGTTCTACGTACCACGTCGAAGACATTGAAAGACTTGGATTTGGTGTTGCTGGGCATCGAGATTTCTGTGTCACTCGCATCGTCATCACACTTCTCGAGAGCCACGTCGTTGCCGTAAACCTTTTTCATATATCGCGTAGACATCTCGAAATATATATGGAATGTCTTTTTTTTTTCAAACGTGGAAGTCTGCACGCGTTTCTCCTCGCGAGAATACTTGCGATTCCAAGCCTCGTAAATCTCAAATATTCACTGAATCTCCAGTAATCTGCAAAATTTATCATCTCGTGATTAGACTCGTAAAATCAATATCTTCATCTGGCACACACTTTCGTAGGATATCTAGGGCTCAAGTCGAGATTAGGTCAAGTCGAGATAGGCGAACAGAATAATACTACGGATTTGAACTCAGGATCCCTCGTCTCGACGTAACACTCTCACTGCTAGGCCAAACGCTCCTCTTGTTTGTGTTATTATTCCGTAGTTCACGTATCTCGATTTGGCCTGATGGTCCTAAATATCTTACACTTTCCACATCTAATTTCGAAGCGCACTAATACGCACAATGCAGTTCTAACTTCTAGTCGCAGGTGAACGATATCCCGAGATTCCCGAGAGAGGGAAGAGCATCTGGAACACTCTGGAAAAAGATTTCGTTCAGTTTACAATGAAAAATAAAAGAAAATTTAGAGGTCGCGGAGGAGCGAAAACCGAAGGCGAACCGAATGTATTGTAAGAATCGACGAATGACAGATAAAGAATTAGTGGAAGGGAGTCGACGAAGAGAAATACGATCCCCCCCTCTCTCTCTCTCTCTCTCTTTCGTTAGTACGTCATACAGTTTATCCTTGTCGATGCAAGTCGTCAAAAACGTGCGAAATCGCAGGGACGAGTCCTCGCGGCTGTCGGCCCCCTAGGTGATTCGCGTTCATCGCCCACGTGAGCCTCCTGGTGGCACCAAGCTGTTGTAAATGTCAAGCCGGATGCGTGCACCTGCTTACGTGTACGAGCTCGGGGTATGTGCGCGGGGCTCGACAATCGCGATTTGACGTCGCAGACGTACGGAGTCACTCGCGTTCCCGTTCCAGAGACTCAGCAAGCATGACCGTCAAACTCAAGCTAAAAGACGTAAAGGATAAGCTGAAGGAGGACACCCTGGACCTCAGCTTGTGTGACTTGGAGGAAGTGCCTGTGCGAGAAATCGTGAGTCCTCTTTACTTTGCCTTTTTTTTTTTATATAGAATGGAATACACATGGAAATCTTAATTTACTATAGAATATTACAAAATTTGTTACGTACTTTCTTTTGTTATAAATAATTAATATAACAAATTGATATTAATATAATAATAAATTAATATACAATAAATTGAGAAATAAGCGTTATTTATTAACTTGCAGCGCTTTTTGTAATTATCACATTGAACGCTACAAAACGGGAGTAATTTGCGGTTTGAATGTTCCTCACGTATTATGTTTCAGGCATCTCTTAAGAAAGCAACAAATGTCAATTTATCAACCAATCTTCTGGTTTCGCTGCCGGTATGTTATTCTCAGATTATATGATTCAGGGGAGATTTTTATGTAGTTTATATATTCATGTGCTAACATTGAATCTTTTGCAGACCATTTTTGTTACCTTAAAACAAATTGTAAAATTGGACCTCAGTAGGAACATGTTGGTCGAACTTCCTGAGAATTTTGGCGAGATGACGCAGTTGAAACATTTGGATTTATACGCTAACAAGGTAAAACAATCTTTTCCTTTATATCCTTTGATAAAACTGTAATAATTTGATAATTTGCGTCATTTATAGATTAGCAGATTACCTCTGAGTCTAAGCGAATTGAAAAATCTAAGGTGGTTGGATCTGAAGGAAAACCCCTTGACCGAGGCTGTAGCCAGCGTTGCGGGACCATGCAGCAATATGCGCGAGTGCCAGGCATGCGCTCGTAATATCGTCACCTATCTGTCCAACGTGAAACTCGTCATCGAGGAGGAGAGATTACGTAGATTAAATAATGTCACAGGTGCGCATCGTTCTCGCTGCCACAGCTGTCATTTAAATTATGCATAACATTATTGCATATTTCAGGCGACGCGGACAAGGAGGTAACGAGTACAAAGAGAGAGGGCAAATCAAGGAAGAGGAAGAGGAACGCAGAAAGGGAGAAGGCGAACGGAGATAAAATCGATTCTCCGACGCAGAGCGAGGGATGTTCACAGGACAATAGCGATAGCATAAGATTAACGGGATCATCGTCCGACAGCGCATCCGCGCGTAAATCGTACAAATCTACAGGTAAAGGCGCATCTATCTTGATTTTTAATTCGTAGTTTTTTTTGTTGACTTAATATGGATTTCATGCTGTTTGGCGATTCAGGCACTGGACTCTGCCGATCTCTCACGTGTGTGATCGTGTGGCTCTTCGTGATCAGCTCGTTGCTGACCGTAGGGCTGACGGTACTTTCGTGGCATTACGAGCAACAGACTGATACGTTTCTGCAAAATGCGCAAACGTTGTCGGGCTTGCCGTTGAAGAATTATCATCGGCAGACCACGGATTATTTGCAGCGCATAATAAAGATCGCGACCGTGCAGCTCAAGTCGATTGTCGATATTGCGAACGATTTATACAAAACGCAATTCGAGAGCGGCACGAGCAAGGCGGGAGAAGAGTTGTAAAAATTCGTTTGCATTAATCACGAAGATCAGAAAAGCATTTGATTGTAAGTAACTGAGACAACGCATTTTGAGATTTTGTTATATCATAAAAGTTTATTTTCATCGAAAAATAAACAAATAAAGAGATATTCCTGATAAACCTTATTTATCTTTTGGCATAGTGTTTAATCCTTAAAAAATATCAAATTTTAAATCGTCAAAATAAAAAAATATAATTTCAAAATAAAAAAAATATCAAATTGGACACAATGTCGACAGTGTTCGAATCTGACGCGTGTATGCTATAAAGATAATATCCATGGAGGTAGGAATATCTGGAGGGGGAGCATAAATGCGCGGTGGTGAAGCCTGAGATGGGACGAAGATTGACTACTCAAGATGGCGACCATATTAGAAGGAGAATGATAACCTCGGTTATCTTTCTCCTTCCAATATGGTCGTCATCTTGAGTGGTCAACTTCACCCCTCTCGTCTAAAAAAGTATCTTATGCTCCCTCCAGATATTCCTACCTTCACGATAATACCAGAGAATAATACCCAACTTCAAGTGGCAGAGAAAAAAAATCCCTAGAACTATTTCTTTTCTTTTCCAAAAGTTGCGCGGAAGCGAATAAAATAACAGGAGAAAATATAAACGTAAATTTTGTGCTTGAAAAAAATAAATTCTATTCTATTCCAGCTTCAGAAAATATCACGTGTTTAAAAATGTCGCATATTATTAACAATTATGTCCATTTTTACCGACATAGATTAACATTAATTTACTTTTTATCCTTTTCTAATTGAAGTTAATCTAAATTGGTAGAAATAGATATTAGCAGAGAAAAACCTGAGAGCGGCCATCCCGGCCTTTTTCGTGGGACCGATCGTTGGTCTAGCCGCCGCGCCAAACGTGGTTTTGCTCTCAAGTTTCTCTCTGGTAATAGATATTTTGCTCACTCGAGCGTCAGCCACTGAAATATAATAATTATACGTATTACTATATTTCAGTGGTGTCAGCATAAAAAGGCATCTTTGCTCAATTGAATGCCAAGAAAGATAGAACGACGAAGAATCCAAAATGGCGGTCGAAAAGGAAGGTAGCCAATAGAAAACCGTTCTTACGGAAAGGTGGCGCATTGATTAGCCGCCACGTCGCTTCAACGATGACGACTTGCGACCGTGTGCGGCACACATCTGTGCTCTCTTGCGCGCACGCGCTTACGTACAATACACACGCAACCGAGAGACTTGTTTCTCGCAGCGGCGTAAAAACAAAGGCGGAAAAAGGTTAAAGGAAGCGTAAACCGCTTCAATCTGCTTCGTGCGCGAATTATATCGAGGATGGAGAACAGCGGCGAGAGCGGAGATGACGGCCCTCTGGGATCGACATTCTTGAGCGGTAGTACCGTCGCTACGTCCTACATTGGCGTGCAGTCGGACGATATGGAAGGTAGGTTAGCGTTCCCTCGGGAGCCAACGTCGGGAATGGTAAAATAGCCGAGATGCCCCGACTTTTTTTTTCTACATCCTCGTATTTTTAATCTGTTTAACTTCAAGTTGAACATGACTGATTGTGGGGGAGGGGGGGAAGGAAGATTATAGGCACGTAGCTCGTGGGACTGTAAATGTTTACGCTTCAAATTGCAGGTGCCGTTTTCTTATCGCAAAATTTCTCACTTTCGATGAACGATTTTTATCGTCACGTGCCACGAAAATAACGGAACGCATTAAATTCAAGAGATCACACGTGATCCTGATCCCTTGTAGATCGTGTTGCCGAAATACGAAGATGTAGAAACGCATCAACTCCGTGTATTTACGAAAAGATTGATATTTGTATTTAGACAGTATATTTACATGGTAAGTAAATGTATATTTACATGGTACTCCCTTGTAAATCATCGTGGACCAGATTACAAGTCAAATCCCATGGTTAGTAAGACAATGTATAAATCTTAACAAATGCTTTTTTTTTTCCTCTCCCAACAGACGATCCCGAGAATACGGACGACTCCAACCACGGGGCGGGGGATCCACTGCAGAGCCCCGGAGTTTCCACCGGCGGTGGGCCGCTACGTGAGCAGGATCGCTTCTTGCCGATAGCAAACGTCGCCAAAATTATGAAGAGAGCCATTCCAGAGTCCGGGAAGATAGCCAAGGACGCGCGCGAGTGTGTTCAGGAGTGCGTGTCAGAGTTCATCTCATTTATTACGTCGGAAGCGAGCGACAGGTGTCACATGGAGAAGCGTAAAACTATCAATGGTGAGGACATTCTGTTTGCCATGACGACGCTCGGCTTCGACAATTACGTCGAGCCGCTGAAAGTGTACCTGCAGAAGTATCGCGAGGCGACAAAGGGTGACAACCCTCCGAACGCTGGAGCGGCGACTGGCAACGGGAAAACGGAGCCGCAGAGCATGTACGAGGATCAATTGTTCGCCATCACCGCGACGGCGTCCAGCGTGACCACTTCCGACTCGTCTGTCATCTACAGTTATTCGTCGAACGATCAGATGCAGTTTCAGCTTTCCTGATCATCGGGAGTTAAAGTGATATTGATATAAGTATTTATCGTCGTTGTTCTGGGACACATTGTGTGATTTATGAAACATTGGCATGAAGACAAATGAGTACAGATTCAATCACGTGGAAAGAGGAACGGTTTTTCGCCTAGCAATATGCATAGCAAAGTATCTTAAGTTTTTAACATTAAGATGATGGTCACTGTAAGATTCGGTCGAGACGAAGTATAAGGTGAAGTTGAAAAGTAACTTTGAATCTTTGTAAAGAAGCAACTTGTAAGCGTGAGCGTAAATAAAACCAGGAGACATCGCGAACGAGACCCGGTCGGCGGTGGTTTGGAGGCTCCCTTTACTTTCTCGAATACAACAAGGATAGAAAAACGTAGCCGATTTCTTTATTTTTCTATTGTTTAAGCTCTAAGACGCATTTAGACTACTTTTTTAGGCTGCGAGAGCTCGCGGTTCAGGCCGGAACGGAAACTAAGGTCGTGTAATCGGGCGTGAACCGGCAGTAAAACGGCGTATGGTATATAGAATTCATCTCGTAGAAAATGTTCGTGGCGCGCGATCCACGCTGTGTCTTCTTCACTCCGGTAATTGGGCAGGTGAGAGCAAGAGCTCGTGTCCCTTGGTCGCTGGCGACACGGAGCGGCTCATGGACGCGACCGGCCGTTCTCGTTCCTGCTGCGTCGACGGCGGCAACAGCGAGGCAGTCGATAACGTTCCCGGTCCTGGCCGCGCGTCCGCTTTCCTCGCCTTCTCCTTGTGCGAGGGAACCTGGCAGAATCGCCAGCGGCACTGCCCGCAGTGGCACAGGCAGAGGCACAGCAGCACGCGGAACAGGCAGCACAGCAAACCGGCGCATAGTAACGACGGGCCGACCAGCCTCAGCTGCGGGCTCAGGAAGCCCTTCTCCCCGGTGCCGACGAACGAGATTACTAAACCGAGCGCGGTGGTCCCCAAACCCACGTAGAGCACGGTGTTGACCGCCGCGCTGACCTCGCCCCGCTGACGAAGGGCGTTACTGCTGTCATCTTCGTCGTCGTCCTCGCCGCTGCTTCCGTAGCAGTAACTGGCATCTCTTATCTGAAGCAGGATTGAAGTATGATCTCGTAACATATTTTCATTTTCTTCGTACAATTAATATTAAATGATATCCTTCTTTTTTCTCCTTTTCTCTAACTTAAATTCTCTCAATTTCTGACCAAATTACCCTGTTTCTTTTCATCCATCGCCGATGTGCTTCGCACTGCTTCGTCCTGTACCCGGGCGATGTAGGAGATAAGGGAAGGGGCGAAGGTCTGTTGCATCCTTGCCACGCTGCCTTGCCGCCAGGTCCCTGACCGCCGCACTGAAATACGCAACTCTCAGACATATCCTTATGAGCAAACCCTTCAAATCCTTAAGGCCAATGTGAATCGCATGATCATTCGTTAATGTAAGTACTCGACGCATCGAGTCGTCAGTGTTCTTTCAATTGAGCGTCTTTAATTTATTGTATTTTGCACGTTGTACTCTACAATAAAATTCCGTGAGAATATTGTGTGTTTACAATATCCTAAATTCGCCAATAAATCTACATATAAAATCCTTTATCCTTTTTTGTAGCTCCCTTGAACGTTGACGTGCGTCTTACATGAAATGAATGGAATATTAAATTATTTCAAAGCTGATGTGACAAAAGAATGTGTGATCTACCTGAAGAGCGATTGATAAGATTCGTTACGTTTGTCTAGAGATGTTCGAGCGATCTTGCGGTCTGAAGAAAAATACCAATCAATCGAAGTATGCGCGTCCGCGATCTGATAGAACTTTCATAGATTTTATTTCGGTCTCTATTCATAATGAGTTCGGTTCTAGGTGTTAGTTATAAGTACTCTGAAGAACTGAGCAATATGTTGAGATACTAATTTACGAAGGAATCAAGATCGCTTTTCGACGGCCGTGAATTCTTGATACTTACCCCATACACGTAAGATCGTGGGGGATATCGTGGTAGCGGCGGAATGAGTCTGGTGGCGAAATTGGAAGGTAATTCTCTAAAATTCACCGCCTTACCCCCCCGTAATCGATGTTTCTCTCGTCTAATTAATAGAGCGGCCTGCATCCCGCTTATTCATTTGTATACTATCGATTGAGATCTCAGCCCCCCTGATTGCCCCAAGTTTTTCCTTTCTTTTTTTTCTTATTCCTTCCTCTTCCCCGATATGATGCGAAGAGACCAATCCACCTTAAAGTTCCATCAGCGATCGATACCGATTTAACGGTGCGCTATTCGCCATCGGCATCGATCGCTCGTTCTCGTCGATGATAATCGTGGAAGGCATGTTTCACGCTATACTGAAATTACATTACGAGCCTTTAGCCGACTTGCAAATCTGGGAGATATTCGGGCATGGAGAATCTGTCGCCTCTATTACGCTGTTCGACGGGTTTATCGCGTGTTATGCGCCACCAGACAGCCGATCGATGCTATTTGCTGTATAACGTTGTACGAGATGCCGGCAAAAGAGATGTAGTGCGATTAAAGGAAGCATATGCGATTTGAGTGAGAGTGAATCGCGCTAAAGCGATAGAGAAGTGAGCTTATAATTTTCATTAATCTAACTCGTCAATGATTGCATTCGGCAGAGATGATAATATAACATAATCAAATTTTCTAATATTCATACATCAAACTGAAGCGGAGAGTTAAGATAAACTTCCCTTCCCATTAAAAAATTTTTAATCATAAAGAAACGTCTATCTAAATATTTTTAATAAATAATAGATATAATAATGGAGTCTATAGATTTAAGAATTAAAAAAAAAACTGAAAAAGTAAAGCGAAGATGATATATTATGATTTCTAAAATAATTTTTTACGGCATCAGATATATTGGATGTTGAATTTCTCTGCCTAATACGCACATTACGTGGGCGCATTTATCATTTATGCTTTGCATGATTTCTGTGATAAGTACGCGTTGACTATACATAAGAAGGTGGAAGATCGTGATGGTAATTTGGGTGAGATATAAAGAAAGAGAGCGACTAGGGAAGAGCGTGAGTTTGGAAGAGGCTGGTCATGAGGAGAGTACCCGATGATGTTACCCACCTGTAGCTCTGAAGTAGGAGGCGAGACTCGGAGATCTAGGATCGAGGGCGGCGGGAAGGGAAAGTTGCTGGACTTGGCCGGGAAGGTGGTGGCGGACGCCGAGGATTCGAGGGAGAGCGGAGGCGGTGAGATCGGGAATTGGATTGGCGAGACTGGAGCGACCTGCTGGGACTTGTGATGGTCGGCGCGACGGCGCCGATCGTCGATAACCGGATGGAACGCGGCGGACGACGACGACGTCGACGTCGGCGCCTGTTGTTGCCCTCGCGGGACTTGCGATGCTGATGCGGCTTGGTGCGGACGGGCGAGCTTGGTCGAGTGGTGCTGATGATACTGATGATGATGCTGATGCTGGTGCTGATGCTGATGATGCTGGTGTTGGTGCTGATGTTGGTGCTGGTGCTGGTGCTGATGCTGATGGTGTTGCTGGTAACGCGTGCCGGGCGGTAAGCCAGTCTTCAGTCTTGATGGAACAACGTTGACCGGCGCCTTCTGGTTGAGCTGCAGCCGCTTCTGCTTCCTCCGATTGGCGATGCTCGCACCACCCGCCGCGGCGTACATCGCTTCGCGGTTTGCCGAATCGTTTCCTCGTTTCTTGTTTCAAGGCGACTCCGTATCCGGGGCAGCCCCCGTTCTCGTTATGAGTTACGTCGCATGACGTCGATGATCAGTCCTTGCCATGGCGTGTGTTTCTCGTATCCTCGTTCTATCCCGAGGAAATATCACTGCTTTTCTTTGTCTTTCCCTTGCCCCTCTGGAAAGGCAAGAAACGTGACGGAGCTCCGCCCGTCTATGGTGCCCGTCATTACGGTCTACGTCTCTAATCACTACGCGGCAAGCACGACTAAAAGCGATCCACCTTATCTAATCGGCGAACGCGTAACATATTAATTTGGGGTAGTTATATGTACGTGGTATATAGGTAGTATATATGTACGTGAATACAATTTATCGCGATTGTCTTCCCTATGCGTACCTAATTCTGAGAGGCAGGGAATATTTTATTTCTTTGATTCAATTGCTTTTCAAAGTTCAAACAATATATTAAATACATTCTACATATTAGCTATTGTTAATGTTGTATCTTTTTTATTTAAAATAAGTACATACATGCCTACGAGTTAGGGTAGACAAAAGGGAAGCGTAAGATTGTAGAAAATAAATTTAAGCATTATACATTACAGATATTGCAATCAATTATAATCATTCACGTCATAGTTTTAAAATAATTTTAATATTATTTAATTGTTTTAAAATAAAATTGAACAGTTAATATATCAAATAATCTGATTAAAATCCACCTTTCTTGATTCAAATAAAATTATTATTTATATACTTAATAATTAACATGCAACACTTATCACTTTGTATAGAGCGCTATATAGAGCAATTTGGTTATGCGTTCGCTGAATATCCAAAAGATAAATATAAAGTTACCTTTAGTTTACATCTAATTGCCAATTTTAGCATAACATATGAAATTCTATATACATAATTAAGCAATCTTTGATAAAGAATTTTTCATGAAATTGGGAATATCTCTCCCAATTTCATAAATTTTCGCATAATTTTGTATTAATGGGATAACATTGTATAAATTAATGGTATTTTTTTAACTAAATTTAACCAAATATATATACATAAAAAATATATAAAATAGAATAGTTGTATAATATTTTCTTTGTATAAATTATTTTACATACGAAATTAATTTAAAATATAAACTTAATTCATATTAGTAAATAATAATTCTGCAAAGCAATTTAATATTCTTATCTCATTGAAGCAAAAATTATTATTTTTAATTTACTTTTGATAAAAAATGTTGATTTGTTCTATTAAGAAAAATTTAAACAATACGAATTAATCAATTCGCAATAAAATACATTTGACTTATTCAGCTTATTCAGATTTAATTTTAATTATATAATATATGCGGGAAACATGTTTATATTTTTTAGCTAAAGATTATTCATATCACACCATTAATTATTTACAATATTCTACAAATATTGAAAGCAATTTCTATTTTACACATATTTACACACATTCATGTCAAAAGTGCTTGATTACACTGCAAGCGTCCATTGTGAAGAAAAAACAATGAGAAAAAAATTAATGAAATAAATGGCAGGCCATGTACGAAATGCGCGAATTTTATTTTATTAATTACAATAACTTTTTATGGCTGATTTTAGCAACTTTAAAAGTAACAAATTTTTCACCTCTTTTTTTGTCTCTATAAATAATTTTTCTTTTTAGATAAAAAATAAATCAGTTATATGTTTACAGTTTAGATTAATAATTTATTAATCATTCAATTCGATCACTAAAGAGTCAACAATTGTTCAAATTTTTCATTTTAATTTATCTAAGATTTAAGAAATTACTGAATCTAACAGAATTTGGCACTGATAATTTAAATCAATAAATTATCGATTTTAATATAGAATTTCTAATAATTTAGTTTTAGAGAAAAGGGAGGAAAACCATAGTTTAAAATAAATTCAGACTGACGGACAAGTGCCATTAATTATTTCTCCCTTTTTATAAGCAGAAAGAGGCGAATAATTAAAACTTTTCTCTCTCTTTTTGTCTCCTTATTTCTTTTTCTTGAATTCCAGTGCTGCATAAATAACGGCGTGGTTGAAGTTAAGCAATCTTGATGAAATAGACGAGAAATTATTCACATCGAAAAAGCGGCTGCTATACCCGAGAAGATTCGGAATCGTTCTCCAAGCAGTTGTCCACGGTACGACGGTTAAAAATGCATGAGCGGTAAGTTAGATGACAAGCGTTAGTCGTTAGTGCCAAGCGACATGCATAGGACGTACATGTACATGCATGAAGATATAGACAGGAAGATATTCAACGTGATGGTACCGCGGATAATCACGGTATCAAGACAGTCCATGGCGAACAAGACACACAAGAGGCACGAAGAAGAAGAGAAGAGTGTTATCGTCTATTCGTGATAAGTAGAAAATTATAGGCTGGCTGGTGGCCCCTGGGCACGTCATCTAATTTTCTTTCTCGCATCGTTCTCTCATGACACCAATAAAAATTACTTTTTGTTTTTAGGGGTGAACATTGGAGGGGTCTAGGGACAACGAAGACGACGACGACAACAACGAGACAACGAAAAGACTACGCTCGAATACATAATTTTCTTTCTCTCTTTTCTTTTTTTTTCAATTCGGTCGCTAGCGACCGCTGCGGCAGCGAACGGCGGCAGCAACAGCAATATATAGCAAACAAAAAAGAAGAAACAGGCATCAAGCCAGCCAACAACATCAAAAACGACTGCGCGTACCAACAATCCGAGAGAGAAAGGGAGAGAGGTAACGTCACACCGTGATCAACCCCCTTTTTTCCTCTCTTTCTCTCTTTCCCTCTCTCCCTCCACTTTTCTGCCTTGTTTCCTCGATTCTCTCGTTCACGATAAACAGTGATACATCGACATTTTGTCACCCCGTTGCTCGCGAGAGTTTCCTCTTTTACGCGCTACCCTTGTCCGTTCGTGCCACTCTTATCACGGATGGTTCGGTACACGATGACGCGACGCGACTCAACGAATGGCGCGTCTCACTCGATTGCCAACAAGGCGCACGAAGCCTCCTCCATCGTCCTCCTCGCGAATGTAGACGCACCCGTCACCCCTGAACGTGCGTGCGACCACCCACGACCACCGACTGATGGACGAGCAGCCGCAGACAGCCGCACCGCACGCGCCTCTATCCTCTTTCTTCTTTTCTCTCTCTTCTTCTCCATTTCTCTTTCTCTGTCCCTCTTCCTCTACTTCATCCCCTTCTATCATCGGCAGCCGCGCGCGCAGCAGAAACCTCGCGCAGGGTTGAAACTAGGCGGGGGTGCGAGTATAACAGCAGCTGACCTGTCACTTTCACCGTAATCATACGGAATTAAGTGTCGCATTCGCAAAAAAAAAAGGAAACCTATGGTTTGATTTGCTTCAAAAGGATTCGGTTGAATTAGGATTAAATAATTATCTTTGGAGAACAGAATTTATATTAAAGAATTTTGTTACATTTATTATAAGAATATTAGGAGAAAGAATATTATATTATGAAATATTACACACTCTCGCATAAGCTAGAAAGAAGAAATTACTCGTTGTGCTAGGAAGAAAAAAATATTACACCAGCGATAGTAAATTGCACTTTGCGTTTGTACAGCAATTTGTATATTTATTATTCTTATTTCGCGAACAACAATACAATAACAATATAAAAACGTGTGGGGATGTTGTTGAACGGCGCGCGCGTGCGAAAACGCCGAAGTCGAATTCTAGGACAGCCCGGTTTGGAGGGCGCCTATCCGCCGCCCCGGTTGTAACCCGGTTACCTCGCCTTCTCGATCTCACCCGAGTCGATATCCGTGCTAGCCCGTTGCCTTTGACCTTTCACCTTTACCGCCCTAGCCTGATTTCGCGACGCAGCCAACGACCTGCCTTATTAGTTTCATACTTTATCAAATAGAGATTAATTAATAATCTCTATTCCAACTGTTATGAATATTACATAAATAAATAAAACGTTGCCGCGTGTTAACAAACATACATATGGGAAATATAATAATATATAATATGAAAAATAAAATAAATATGTATTTGATATTTATTATGTAAAACAATATTTTCACAAATACAGTTTGTTATCTGGAAATAATTTTTGCTGTACAACTTTTGCTGTAGAATTATTTGTTTTGTGAAGGAAATATAAGGAAAGAGAGAGAAAAGAAAGATCTAATATACATGTATATATGATATATTAGAGCTTATACATATATATATATATATATTTTGTATATAAATTATATGAAAATTAAATGTAGAAAAAAATTATTAAATTTTTATTTTATATATATATATATATATATATATATATATATAAAACAACATTGTATAAATTTAATAATTTTTTTTATATTTAATTTTCATATAATTTTCATATTTGATATATTTGTGTCATACTTTTAATTTTTATATGTAATATAATTTTATGTAAAATATTTTTCTTTTTTATAAAAGATTATTCTTTATTATATTCAACAATTAAACACACCACTTCTTTAAGAAATAAACATTTATAAGCAAGTTTCAGAAAGTGGATGTGGCAAATATCGGTCTCACGAAAAAGGCCGGGATGGCCGCTCTTAGCTTTCTCTCTGATTGCACTTATCTCTATAGGGAATTTTGATTATGCATTTCATTTGGCACTTGCAAACGCTTGTGAGCATCATTCATCGTATATTTCAACATTTGCCGAACAACAAAAATGAAATGATTCTAAAATCTAAGCGCTAAATGAAACGCTAAATGCTATGAAAAAAAGCTAAATGAAATGAAACGTATCCCGTGTGCAATGTTCATTGTAAGAAATTCACTATTTAGTAGAAAAACATTTTAAGATTTTTAGCCAATAATATACTTCCCTTGTAAAACAAATTTTATTTTTGCATCTTCAAAATATCAGTACAGAGTGCAGATAGAATCCCTAGAAGTACAGACGGGATTCCATCCACTGGAATCCGGCAATACCGGCTGTTGAACGCTTGGAGCAGCTTGGAGAGGCTAGTTCAGCAGCAGCTAAGCAAAGCCATGGATTGATATCATTAGGAAAGTAACTTGTAAATACTTATTGCTGTTGATAACGATAAACGAGTTTGGATCATGAAATTTGTCGTGTAAGAAAATGAAGCATAACTTATGTTTGATCTTTGATAAAATATAAATAATCGGATGTATGTACACACATACGTGGGTACGTTACGCTAATAAGACGGAATCATGAATTCGGCAAAGAGTAACGGCGAGACTGGTAACGGACTGGAGGAGCTTGGTATACCAGGACAAGTGTACTTGAGAGACGCTTTAACAAGTTGCACTGATCCGCTGAAAGCCATCGAGGGATTTCAGGTAAAAGATCAATAGAACTGATGGCATCATTCAAGTCAAGTACAATAGCTTAACCTATACTTTCTATCCATAGAAGTGTCTTGCAACTTCTAAGAGTCTTTATTTCCTCATTTTTTCCAAAATAAAGTGCAGACACTTATTCTACAAACTTTAAAGTATATTCATGAATTTTTAGAGATTTTTTTAAAAATTATTTAATAAAATGAAAAAATTATCTGAATGAAATATTCATATTGGTGCAGATAAGATACTATTTTTTTATGGTGCTCTAAGGGACAAGGGATAATCATTTTAGATTCGTAGTATTTTACATGGCAACAATATTTCATTTCAGCTGGAAAATGGTATATTACTACCGTCATTGCGGCCAATGCTGCCTCTGCTTGATCTGCATGGGGTCAGAAGGTTGGATTTTCATGCCTCTGTTCTCGAGGAGCTGCGAGAGAAGCTTATCAAGCAAATTGATGAGATTGGCGCGGAAAGGGCGGACAAAGGCACATCCGGAGACAAAAGATTAAAGGACTTGCTGTCGAAAAGCTTCGGCGCCGTCAGAGTCGCTGCCTTGCGACCTGTTGTTATGAGTATCTTAAGGAATACCGTGCACATCGAAGATAAATACTTGCGAGTATTAGTTACAGAAAGAGAATTATACAACGACGCTGATACAGAAGTAAAGCGTCAGATATGGAAGGATAATCAAAGTCTTTTTGGCGACGAAGTCTCTCCATTGTTCAGTCGTTATGTTGTGGAAAAAGAACAGATTTTATTTGATCATCGTAATCTAAACAGTCTATTTTTTATACCATCTCCTAAGGTATGTTATAATTGTGTTTAAAAAAATTTGTATTGTATAATGTATTAAAAATTATATTATGTAATTCTCTAACTTTGCACAGGTAAGGAGACAAGGGGAAGTTGTACAGAAGTTAGCCCACATGATTGGACACAGTGTTAAATTATATGACATGGTGCTGCAATTTCTAAGGACTTTGTTTTTACGCACAAAGAATATCCACTATTGCACTCTAAGAGCAGAATTGTTAATGGCGTTACATGATTTAGAGGTAAACATGCTCATTAATTATTTTTCTAGATTTTATTTTTAATAAAATCTAAAACATAAAGATATATGACTTAGAGTGACTGCAACCAATTCCGATTAACCTAATCGTTGATTAATTCTGTTGTGATTAGCATAGCTATTGGTCAATTTCACTGTATAAGCTAAATAGCTATTTAGTCACAACAGAATTAATCGGCGATTAGTTTAATCGGAACTTAGTTGCAGTCAGCCTTAAACTGTTTGTTGCTTCGATTTATTAAATGTGCCGTTCGTTGCCAGGTCCAAGATATTATTTCTGTAGATCCATGTCACAAGTTTACATGGTGTTTGGACGCGTGTATCAGGGAGAAGAATGTGGATGTTAAAAGATCTCGCGAGTTGCAAGGCTTTCTGGACAGCATTAAGGTATAAAATTTAATCAAGATTGCGTTTTATAACATCATTTGCATTAGGAAAGCGATATTATATTATAGTTTTGTGCAGAGAGGGCAGGAGCAGGTGTTGGGGGATCTCAGTATGATTTTGTGTGATCCCTATGCAGTAAACTTTCTCGCTAGCAGTGCAATCAAGATAGCGCTTCATTTGATAAACGGTGAAGCGTTACCTAGAGAAAATGCAGTGCTAGTATTACTGCTGAGGATGCTTGCACTAGGACTGTCCGCTTGGCAGATGATCGACTCGCAGGATTTTAAGGAGCCAAAATTAGACAGTCAAGTCGTCACAAAGTTTCTGCCAGCACTCATGTCACTTATGGTAAGAGACAGTATGAAATAATTTTTTTAAATATTTACTATTTATTATTATATACTAGGATTGGAATTGGGTATGGAGTTCACACATTGCAACCTAAAACATTTTTTGTGTCATTATGTGTGTGTAAAATGGGCTTATATCACCTAGATCTAAGATCTTCTATGACTTTCTATTAAAAATTGTATGTGGAATGGAGGATTTGAATTCGAGCCCTTTTATTACTAATCACTCGCGTTAGCACGGAGCCACGTCTCATCTCAATATTTGTTACTATATTGTTAGAGAATTAATTTAATTTTATAATATTACATATGTATAAATATTACATATAATTATACATATGTAAAAACGTGTGGACATAAACAAGTGGCTATTTTTTAGGTTGACGATCAAATAAGGCAGCTCAACTGTAAACTTCCACCTGATGAAAGAGAAAGTGCAATCGCTATTATAGAACATTCTGGACCACCTCCCGATGCGTGTCAGGCATACGCACAACTTTCTGGAGTAGCGGCAGTTTTGTCTATGTACTATGCTTTACACGTCGGAGGTGGTGGCGGAGTTGGAAGGGCCAGGGGTGATGCCAGAGGTTTGATGAGGGTACTCGCAACATTACCAAATTGTCAAGCGCAACGGGCATTTGAAGATCCGTTTCTACACACGCTGGTAACTTATCTAACAATATTTGCTGTATCTTATAATTGTTATTAAGTAGCATCACTAGCTTTTACAATTACATGAAGTTCAAAATTACAACCTCTCATACTGACAAAATTGATTTTTAATTGCAGGTTTCGTTATTAATATTAAACATGGCCGATGAATTCTCAAACGAGTCTTTTTGTACAGTAATCTTTGACGAATTCTTCCTGGCTGGTTTAGGTAGGGATAACGTTACACGACATCTGCTGAAATTACTTTGGTATATACATCCTAAATTACCATCTGCGCGATTACATTCGTTACTGAAAGCCTTGCAACCAACAAGTCAGGTAATAATTCACAATATCCAGAAAAATCCATCATGCATTACATGTGATAACTTTTTTTATTATGGAAATATATTGTTTTTATTCTATGTGTATGATCTTAAACGTTGATTTCACATTTCTTTTGAATTTGCAGCACAACGAAGCAGTACACACTCTTTACGAATCTCTACGTGACAAAGTCGGTAATCATTCCACAGAGGATCAGTTAGCAGCGACAGCTCAAATGGATCCGTTAAGTCTCGATTGTTCTCCATCAGTGTTTACTGGAATGCCTCCATCAACGTCGAGCACATGTCCACTTTAATATTATCTACTTTAAGAAAAATAAAAGAGAAAGTATGATTTGAGCTTCCTCAATTCACGAATGTAAGAAAAGGTGATCACTATGTACTATCATTGATTTATATTTCATAATTTAATATTTTGTCTTCAATATACCCACGATTTCTCGGAAATTTTTTAATAGCTACTTTTTAATAATAAAATTCAATTTAAATATAAAAATACAATTATAAAATGATTGTATAAATTTATGCAAGATATATTTAGATAATCCAGACAAAGTATCATCAAGTATAAGTTATATTTTTAAATATTTTACGTCAAATTAAATATAAGAATAATAATAAAATTAAACTGTACATAATAATATAGGGATAATAAAATAAAATTGTAATATTTTTAATATTTATGAAATTATATTTCAATTTTCATTTAGTATTATTTATCGTTTGATTTAGATGTATCTACATCTACTTTGTTTGTTATTTCCATTATAAGTCTATCTAAATAATTGGAATCTAATTTGTACGTTGTGAGAATCATAGACGTATACATTGAGGCTTGCTTAGACTGGAGCAACAATTGCATTTGTGTATCAATTAAGCTTAACCTGAAATTATATAGATACTTTTAATATAAGCTTTTTAAAATTAATTTTATATTAATTTTAAATTAAACATTTTATGATTAAACTTACATTTTAATGATGATAAGTCCCACGAGTGTCCATTCGGCGTTTTTAAAGACAATATTTGCAGCAGATAAATTAAAAGTGCTAATCAAAATCTTAATTAGCGAATAGCTCTCATTATTATAAGTATATTGTGCCAGTGAAGAAATATTCACATTGGTCGTTAAAGCGCGCATCAAATCTGGCAATCTGTAATTAACAAATGCACAATGAATATAAAAATCATAGCAGTTATCAAATTTCAAACAATTTTTTCAAACAATCTCTATCGCTTTGAAATGAAAGCTGTTACATTTTATCAAGGTTGTCCAAGAAAATTCGGCGACGAAGCGCATTGGGCGTGTGAGCATCTGTTAATGGTAATATAGGCTCATCGTCATCTTTACTTTCCGATTCTTTGGCACTATCCTCAGGTGGTGGAATTGTCATTCGTCCTTCGTAAAACGCGCGTACCTGTATACATGCTGCGATTAGTTGATACATCTTGTTTTTGATCAAATTAAAATTAATATTTTACTGTACCTTTAATTCCATTTTCTTTCCCTCCTCTTGGAGCACAGAGAAATGGGGTAAAGGTTTGAGCTCGTTTCTCTCTAAATCGACACGATCTTCCTTTTCATCCTGCAGTTGCAACTTGTTTAACTTTTTACACAATTGCTGATACCTGTCGTACTGCGTAAGTTTCTCCAACAATTGATTCTTCTCATCCGCCTCGCCAATTAGAAGGCAAAGTGTATTTTTTGTAATCCATTCTCTAACGTTCTGTTCAACATGGCTTGTAAGTTTTTGATAAATATTATTTTGTACTTCTGCATTACCAGGTTCTCTCGATTTGTACTTTTTATTTTTATCAACTCTATTTGCCGCTTTTATTTTTCTATATTCATCGCACGTAGATGCAGAAGAAATCTTGGTATTATTACTACTACACGTTTTGTCTAATTGTGTGATTTTGCCATCATTAGGACTATTATTTATCTCATCTAACTGAGATTGCAATCTTTTTTCATTTTCATCATTCCTACTGTCATTTATTTCGATTGATTGGAGCTGCAATCTTTCGCTAATGTCATTTTGATTGTTACTTATTTCATCCAACTGAAGCTGCAATACTTTATCATTGTCACATATATTTTTATTTTCTGTATCCCTATTATGTTTATGCAAGTGTAGAATATTTTCAGAATGGCCAGCAATTTCAATTTCCAAATTCTCTAAGTTTACATCTACTTGTTGAATATTGTTGTTATCGTAGTTATTTTCAGGATTTGTAAATTCTTCCGGATTTTCACTTTCTTGATTCACGCCTAATTCCGATGGATGCATTTCGCAATTCGGCGATTTTTGCGTATGTATGAAAGTCTCTTTCTCATTTTCATCTTTCCTGGCAGTTGTATCGTTCAATGAATGACAGGTGTGTACATCTTCTTTTTCAGGGCTCAATATATTACTCACTGCAACTTTCTCCGTCTGCTCGGTCGCGCTACGTTCCACAGATTCTTTGCTGTCGTCATTATTGTCTACATTTTGCGAGAGTTTAATTCCGACAACGTCAATTTCGTCCCCGCACTGCGTAGACTTAGAGTTCAGAGGTAGTATTTGAAAAACTGGTATATCTTCCTTCTCTCTCAACCACAGCGGGCTCTCGAGCATTTGCTCTAGCAGAAAATTGGCAGCCCCGTAGCACGGCGAGCTGCAAAAGTTCTTCCGCCTACTGATGTCGTACACTTTATTCTTGCGCGTCGATATGTGATACTGTTGTCGGATAACGACAGTCAGCTGATTTGAACAGAGAACGTATCCACATAATTTTACTATCGCTCTTTCCTCTATCACATCCTCCATATGGCTCTTGCTTATGAATCCGAGCTGTAAGAGCAATGAATCATTGATAAGTTATTATAATATTATTGAATGCTCAAACTGTTAAAGAACAAGGCTAATGTTTATTAACTTACATTTAGTAGGAGCCAGTCGGGATTCACGTGCGATTCTAAGAGCTGCTCGACTATCGCGAGAGCTTTCGCGTCGCATTGTTTCTTTTTTATCACAGCCAGCTGCATCTGCGCCTTGCTTAAAGGAAAAATTAAAGTAAGAAAGAAGATTCGAGAGATCGGCGCGAGCAAAACGAGCTTACCTCATCTTCTTGAGCCTCTGTTTCTCAGTGATTTGTCTCTTAGTCCCTGACATCGTCGTAGTATTATTCATCCGTGCAATGAACTCGAAGATAGTAAAACGTGGTAAGACAATTCGCAGCGAAAAGCGCTTTAAAATATTACAAAATAACTCCTCTACCTCCGCGCACGTCGTCGCGATCAGCTGGGTTCAGCGCAGGTTAGCTAGCGTCCACTTTCGCGTCTGCGTCACGAATATAGGTGCGTTCCGTTTCATGAACGATGCGCATGATGCATCATTTATCCTTCTTGTTCATCAAAAAATAAACAAGGATAAATGATGCATTATGCGCATCGTGCATGAAACGGAGCACACCATATGGCAGTCAACAAAGCTGCATTTTTAAACAATTGCGCGAATTTTAATTTGAGAAATCTCCTTCCGTCCAAAATTCCGAAACATCGACGAAATACTATTAAAAACCGTCAACTTTGAATAAATTTTCGTGATCATGAAAAGGAGTTCTTAAATTAAAAAATATCGACTATTCTGATTGTATAAAAAATAAGTCAACGAGTATTATTTAATTTACAGTGTTGTAAATAACGAAAAAAATCATAAATACTTTGACTGGATGAACATTTTTTTGCCTATATTAAATAACAAAGAATTACTTTGAAGAAAGTGTAATGATTGAAAGATATGCGTGTGAGAAAAAAAAATTTGAGAAAGAACCGAGTAAGATAGATAAGTGTACTCAGATATTAAATCGTTCATCTCTTTTCGGAAATATTTATAACTTTATTTTCCCAAAACGCGCAAGGGGCTGAGAATTATCAGCACGGTATTGCCGGCAACTACAGTAAATAATAAATATCACGAGGTTGTTGCAAAGTCATTCGGTCGCTCGGTCGAGCAGTCATACGAAATTCGTTTGAATATATCATCCAGAGTTGTCGTATCGAAAGCCGAAAATGACCATAACAAAATTTTCAGAAGAATTTGCACGTCTAATTGTTCGTTATACGGACACTTTTTTGTGGAATGTAAGTATTCACGCGAATAAAAACTATAAAAATAAAACTATTCTAAACGAGAATAAAATATAGTCCGATACAAGTGTCAATATGTACGATTCTATTATTTTATTTGTTCATATATATGTACACATATGTGTACGTGTGTTTAACGAATACAAGTTATCGCAAGTACAGTGAAATTTTTTATATAATTATTACGCGTGTATTTTAGAACGATCCGTCGAATGTTAAATCTTTAACCGAAGAAGAAATAATACTTACTATACATCATGTGCTTCAAATTCTTTCGATAAAGGGCTTTGAAGATAAAAAAAATAAGAATTTATTAGAAGTACCCAATAGCACAAATGCTGTTATTCCAAAAACTTCGGACGTAGATATAAAATCCAAACCAAACGATGAGATTATACATGCATGCAGGTTATTTTGATACTTTAGCATATGATCTAACGACTATTTATAATTTATAAATATATATATTTGTTATGACAACAGTTTTATGTTTAGGTCTGGTCAATTTATTTTTTATGGAAATGGTTCTACTTCTGACACCTCATTAAAAACTTTTGGTCTTAAGAAAGACCAAAAGAATTCTTTCAATACATTGCAAAACGAAACGAAGGTAAATATCGTTATTTTCTTTAATCGTTATCCATTATTAATTGATGAGTAATTTGACTGTCATAACTGCATAACAACTGCTGGCAACAATTAATTTTAATTATTTGTTTGTTTTCTATATTATTAATTTCAATTTATCATTTATCTACAATTTATGTCACGAGTCCTGTGATCTGTATTAACAAAATTATCAGATCTAACACTTTTGTTCGCGAAGAGACCGGTCAAGACCGGAAATATGTTTTCGAAGATTTTATAAACTTTGAAACAAATGATTTAAGTGATTGTATTCAAACATTGAACGATATGCAAAAGCTTACTTTGGACATTATGGAAAAGCTGAAAAAGAATGATTTAAAAGTATAATTTTAATAAGATATCTATGTAAAACAAAATATTATTTGTACATACATTAATTTATTTTACAGCAATCATTTCCGCAATCGATAAAATTGTTAAAAGAGGAAGAGAAGACAAAAATTATGCGATCAACACCTTCTAAATTACTCGTAGAAAATAAAAATATTTTCGAGAGACGTAATAGAACTGGCGGAATCAGGACTAACAAACCTGTTAAAAAAATTGGCGAATTCAAAGTAGGTTTGATATCAAATCTAATTTTGGTATTTGTCTTGATCACAGCGCTTTTAGCACTAGTCTATTATTCCTAAAATGTAGGACAATAATAGGCTGATGCTGATATATCATAAGTGTATCAAAGTTTTTCAGTTCATAAATACATATATTTGTTCATAATATGTACTGACTGTTATGCTGAACAGTTTATAAATAAATATATCAATAAGAATTGATAAAACAATTTGTTTTGAAAAATTTTCTGACCTATTCTTAAATTTTGAAGACAGAGGTAGATTTTACAAATATCGAATTTGTTTCAATCCAATTAAAATTCAAATAACCTTAGAATCGTTTAATCACAGCTGTTTTATCAAAAGTGTATCAAATCTTTTATATAGTTTATATTTGATAGTATCAAATATTTTATATTTTCGAAAAAAATTATAAGAGATAAAACAGAAATTATAGTGTAAATTACAAATAAATATTTTGTTTGGATAGTTGGATATTTAAGTTGGATATTTAACAATAATTTGAATATAAATAATCTTATCGATATGTGATAAATTTTATATAATCAGAGGAAATTGAAGGTTTTGAAAAGGTAGAAAAATGCCGACACACACTTAAAAGATTGTCAGAATATATTTCCTGTGCTTTTCCTTCTAACGGCGATAACCCGTTTGCCATTAGCTATACAATATTGTTCGACTCATACTCTCTCTCTCGCATTCATAAATATGAAAACACACGCACGCTGCAAATCGCGAAATGAGGAAGATATTTATCTGTACACCATCGACCGCAAGATTGTTTCTTTAGTTATATTTGCCCGCGCATATCTTCGTTCGTTATTCGGCCTTAAGATAAGTATTGTCGTATTTAGTTTTTTAAGTCTTTCTATGGTACAATAAATAGTTCTTTCGGAATTTATCAAAATTCTTTGTGAAAATTTCGCAAATATTGCAATTTGTAACTTGACAGATTTATCTGTTATTAATAATTATATTATTAAAAATGATATGTAATTGTATAAATTTCTAAAAATAGAAATATTCACACGTTTAAAAAACATTTAACAGACGTTCTAAAAATTATCTTCAAAATTTATATTTTATCTTTTAGATTATAAATTTATCTCAAATTACCTTATTGAACATTCTATCAAAAAATAAATATATCAATAAGAATTGATAAAACAATTTGTTTTGGAAAATTTTCTGAATCTATCTTAAATTTTGAAGAGATAGAATTTACAAATATCGAATTTGTTTCAATCCAATTAAAATTCAAATAACTTTAGAATCGTATTCTAGTTTATATTTAATTATAATTTAATTATAATTAAATATGAAATACGAATTATAGAATACGATTCTATAATTAGAATTATAATTATAATTTAATTATAATT